>JAMKCH010027332.1:0-18381 GCA_023653785.1 Ophioderma brevispina | reverse complement strand
ACTGCCTGACTCCTTCCCTTCCATTTCACCCTATTCCAATGCATCCTCCATCCTCAACCCCACCCTCCTACTCTCCTCCTCCACTTTTTTCTCCATGTCTTCTTGGACGTCCCTCCTCCTCAAACCTCCCCCCTCGAACACAAAGCCCTTCTTAATCCACTGCTCCGTCTGCGCTTCCTCAACACATGCCCATACCAGCGGACACTATGCGCCTTCACCAACCTGGGGGGGGGGGGGGTGTTCTTTTGAAATACCGGTTCAAAGACCGGTTTTTTCCGGTCACCGGAATAAACTTTTAAATACCCAAGCCAATAAAAGCTGTCTTTCCCTTTTTTCCCCTCAGGTCCAAGTGTTCAGCTCAGATTATTGATTCTAGTAATGGTAAGTTAAAGATTCTACGGAAATGTGACAATTTTTAAAACATATTTTAAGATATATATAACTCCTTTTTTTTCCCCTGGCCTAAAAGGGCATGGGGGGATTTTGGCACAGCCAAGATTCATTCTGTTGTCTCTCTGCTGTGTCTGTTGTTTTCATTTTGGTTAGGTCTACTGTATTTGTGCTGTAGCTTTGACATGGTACTGCGGATCCCAACATTCCACTCGCTCCATGAAATTTTGTTGCTGTTCTTTGAAATAGTACCCGGATACACAAAATTCCCATCCTCCATGAAATCCCATCATGACATGCATCTTTTCGGTGAATGTAAGTGCATGATATGTGGGTAAGTGCACAAATGCAATTAAAGGGGCATTCCTTTAAATTTTTCAAATACAACTGCAATCCTGGACGCCCATAGATTTATAATGGTTGTAACTGTGGAATGATTAGGTTGAATAGTTCTTGGATCTTATTACATTTTGGACATCCAATATATTAAATTAGGTATTTAATGATCTAATCAAGTATGCCATTATTTCCCCCTGCCAGTTTGCTCCCCACCATGGGGATCTTTCAAGTTGTAATTAGCATTATGTTTTCATTACTTTGTACATTTTTTGTATCATCTGTTGTAAAATGGCAAAAAGGAAATTACTTTGGATATGTTAGTATGTTGTGTCAAAAAATTTTCGCCCTGCACTTATTGGACTCATTCTTTTATGCATTACCCAAGCAAGTCATTATTATGTCTAAAGAATCTTCCAATCCTATTGCAATTAATTTGTAGGTTAATTTAAAAGTGGATGTGTTTTTTGTCATTGGTGAATAAATAATATTATCACGTCATGGTGTGTCACTCCTCTATGTAATGTGTAATTTTTTTTTCCCACTGTAAACTGAAATGTCTTGAATTGGAAAACTCATCTAAATTTAAAGTCTCACTGTGAATATGGAATTATGCATTTGTAACAACAGGAAGCATTTTAAATCAAGATCCAATTCAAGATCCAAAACCAAATCAATATATTACAAATTATTTCTTATAAGGCTGGCATACAATACTGCATTATATGAGTGCACCCAGGCAAAGTTTAATCTTTTTGACAATCTTAAGCCCTCACCCACGATAAACAGTTGGTGGAATCATCTTGAAATTCAATCTGATTGACTTCTTTTGTATCGGGATTTGGGTCTTGAATTCATTGTAGTATGTTTCTTCAGGGTCTTGAATTCATAGATACAACAAAAGTTAATTCCTCTTGTACTGTATTTAAATTTAAGATGATTTTTCCAATTCAAGACATTTGGCTTAATGAAGTTTGATTGCCCCGTTTCCCGTTTCCCGCCTCCGGTCAAAAGAAATGCCGATCAAATAATTCATTATTTCCAAATAATTCATTATTTCATATTTTCCCACTTTTTTAAGACAAAATGATTGTTTTAACATGATCTTACTCACGAATGATGCATTTTAAGCACTCTTTACGATGACAGGGGTGAAGAATCGGAAACTTCATTTTCTACGATCAATAACAAATTTACGTTGGTTCCGGGCTCCTTACCTACTTCCGTGTGTGTGTTTTCTATTAACCACCGATTGATCGATTGACTAGGTAGTATTTGCAAAATGCTGCGTGAAACTATGTATTAAATGGATATATATATACCACAGCGCATTGACTCGAGACTAGGTTTAGTCTCTCCGCAGTCTGCATATCAACCAAGTCAATTGACGAAGTTTACACTTTACAGCCTGTAGTAAAGGATAGACTAGGTTGAAATGGGGATGGGAATTTCTATTGTTGCACTGGTAACGCGCTATATTTAGCGTGTCAAAATAAATGAGGATAGGCAATTTACTGTCAATTTTCGAAGGTTTCATAAATATATATTGAAAAATAAAATTTACATTAGATAAATACATGTATTGCGAAATCTTTGTCATTATTGTTTTAGCACGTGTACCCTGCTTTGAAATAAATCAAGCACCACCATGTGTACATTCTATACTGTCATTTTCGTTCATTTGTCCAGGTGTTTTTTTTTTCCAGGTTTTTTAAAACTTTCTAAAGAGTGCTTTATCAAAGACACTTCATGTGTACCAAAGTTTATTAAATGAAGCTGGTATGGTCATAAGTAGTGTTTGTGCCTCTCAAAACAAAGCATATGCCATTAACTGGCATCAATAATGAAAATCTGAAAATAATGAATAAGAAATGAAACTTCCCCATCAGAAAAAAAATTGAAAAGGGAACCTGGAATCAACTTTATTAGCCTAATACAGGGTGTGTCCACCTGCGACCCGCGGCCATTTGTGGCCCGCTAAGAGCTCGCATTCGGCCCGCGAGGTACTTCCCAGAAAAAAATGAAAATACATTTATAAAGATCCTAAATAATGATTTAAAAAAAGATGGTCATTTGAAAAGGGGGTAGTTCAATATCCTCAATGCTGAAGCCGAAAACTTTTAAAACATTGTTTAAATTAGCCCAGTTTCACAAATCTGGAAACACAGAAGGTCTCCAAAATTGTTGCGAAAATCATTCAACTTCCACAAAATCAGCCAAAATTTTTCACAAATTTGCCAAAAGGTCAATTATTAAAAAGGAAAATGTGCTAAATGTGATCCAAAACTTGCATGTATGATATTGTATGGCCCCTTTTTTGGCAAATATGGTAAAAGATATGAGTTCTAATTCCAGCCTTTGTATGATGTATTAAAACCAAACTTGAAACCCTCGTGATTACTGTTGCGGCCCGCAATAGTTGTCGGTTCAACCAATGCGGCCCCTGCGTCAAAACGGTTGGACACCCCTGGTGTAATACCAAATTCCGATGGGTGACCCTCAAGGATTTTCCCAATCGGTGGTTGGGGGGTATTTGCGCAGACAGAATAGTATTCACCCTTTGACAGTTCAATATTAATTTTGCAGGTTGACCTTTTGATGGCATTGGAATAAATAAGTGTTACATAAAAAATGCATTCACCTGTTCAAGGTCATTGTTTTCAACAGCTATCAGTACAAGGCTCTCCATGCAAAGGCAAAAATTGTACAAGGCAATTGCCTTACAAACAGTCCTAAAATTGCCCAAATGGCAATAAGGTACATTATGTGAACTAACCATCATTCTAGTTTGTAAAACAGTTGTATTCATGAGAAATTATTAAAACAAAACAAAAAATGGTAGTAATTATCTGGAGAATTTGAATTAGATTGGTTGACACTCATGTGTTAATCAACTACAGAAATACCAATTAGACTCAAGCTATGGGCATTTTTTCCCAAAAAATGATTTTAAAACAACATTTTGGGAAAAAAAAATTGCCATAATCTTGAGTTAAAGTATTTTTATTGATACCCGCAGCAGAAATAATGAAAGAGCACACCTGCTTTCATAATCTGCAGAAAAATGAAAAAATTAGGAGGGTAGGGTTCCAGAAAAGAATTCAAATGTGAAAAAATATGAAACAAAAAACCTGTATTTGTGATTTTTTTAACATCTGAGAGCTGAAAAGCCTGTGGAATGTAAAATGGAAGAAGACGCATTCTTTTGTTTGAAATTGTGTTGATGTGACAAAATATGGAAATATGATCTTAGAACTATTTAGTAACTCTTGAGCTACAAATGGGACCCACCTTAAACCGGGGAAGCAGAGTGCGTGTCAAATTTTTACAAATTCTGCCATGGTTACTGCTAACTTGATTGGTGCTCAAGTTTTGCTTATTAGAGTTAATTACCTTATTTCCCCATGCACAGTTTAAGTAGATGGACTGTAAAAATAAGAACAAAAACTTCTTATCAATTCTTAAGAGTTTGCATGTCCAGAATTTCGAACCATACTGCGTGTTACAAAATATAACCAAGTAAAAAATGTGTACAAATTTACATGTGATTTTGATTTCAAAATTCCAAATAACCAAATAAAACCACATGCCATATACCATCTATGCTTTGTAGTGTTTGGAAATATTTCCCTTATCCCTAGCGATGCTCTACCAGGCACTGGGATGCCCTACCAGGCTAACTAGGGCTAGAGATGCCATACAGGGGATTAGGGCACAAGCCAGGAAAGTGGACATCACTAGTCATTCACTAGGGATCCGTTTCCTGGGTGTCAGATAAGCAGTTGAGTTGCAAGGCATAGCCGTCGTCCACACATACAAAGTTTTATTGAAGGTTGGCATTCGTGTCTCCTAGCAACATGATGCTGTTTGCCTGTGTCACATGTTGCGGCTCCCGCCTTCAGGTTTCGCGTTCTGGCCAGTGTCATGGCTGTTGTCTTTTGTTCATTCTGACTCTTGTTTTCATGATGAATCGGTCGTGTAGCCGTGTATCCCGACCGAAATCCCACACTCCCACCTCTCATATTCAGTGTTTTATTTTGTTTTCATTCCAGTTGTGTGCAATGTGTGTGCTATTCCTTTTTGTAAATTTGCAGAATGTAAACCCATTTCTGATGTATTGTTAATTATTATTTATGGTTGGATATTAATGCAAACTTAAAGGGCAAACGCCAAAAGGAGCTAGAGCAAACGCTCAATAGGAATCAATCTGATTTGTTGAACAATCTTGAAGGCAAACGCCAAATGGGATAGATTATTAAAGAGGGCAAGCAGAATATCATAGGGGCCTTATTTAGGAGTTTGTGTACCTCACACTTACAGAAAGAAAAGGTTTGACACATTTTGGTAGTTAGTAAGGGCCCTCTACATCCTGCGAGGTAGGTAGTACTCTAAAGGTGGTATACTTTTTCAATAGGGGCCAATTTAAGTTACAAAGGGGGTGCAACTTTTAAAATGGCCTAAATATTTTAAATGTATGCCATTATTGTCCATCTAATCAAAAGGATTCTAAAAATGTATAGTTGGTACCACCGGTAAGACCATTGGTTTTGGAGTTCTCAGGTTAAAATGGCTAAAATGGTAAAAAAAGTCAATCTCGATTTGTACAGGGGTAACGTTAAAAGTAATTGTTATATTTTAAATACTTCCAAGGTATTGCTGAGGTAGAGGACTCATAAACGGTAGAGTTGGTATATGTAAATGTTTACTTTTACGGAGATAAGGGTCAAGAAGGTCAACACAAATTGGGTATGTTGACCTAGGACCTATTTTGTCCCTAACATGGTAACTATGCATTGCAGATGGTACCAAACTATCCTTATTTTGACTCATTAAGCTAGGATGGGAAAAATACTTCATCATTTTCAAACAAAATGGGAAGCAACTTCCGATTTTGACCCCCTGTACAAAGAGAAATGACCCTCTTTTACATTTTAGCCTTTTATCCCTATAACTCCAAAACCATGGTCATAGATGGTACAAACTATACATTTTTGGAAGCCTATGATGAAGGACACTATAGCATACATTTCAAATGATTTGGAGCATTTAAAAGTTTGACCCCTGTGTAAACTTAAATGGCCCCTATGAAAAAGTGGAACACAATTTGAGGAGTTTATACCTACCTAGCGGTGATATAGAGGGTCCAGACTAACTACCAAAGGTGTCAAACCTTTTCTGTAGTGGGGGAAAACGATGAGGTTTGACCTGGGGGTCCGAGCTCCTCCCTATAACACCCAGTAATGAATTGCTATAGAAGTATATTAGATATGGATGCTGAAGGCAAATGCCAAAAGGGTGAGAGCAAACCTCTGGGTAGAATAGGAAAAATTGTGCTCTTATAGTACATGGGGAAATGTAATGGATGTTGTGTTTAGTTTTTCATATACAATTTTGACACCAAGGTTTTTTTTCAAACGGAATTTCATTGGAGAATCAGAAATTCATGGGTGTCATTTTTTAAAATGTGTTCTTGGGGGTTGTTGTTATAAGGGGGCAAATTTGTCAGGGGGGGTAAACAATAAAAGTGTAAAAATGTGTTAAAATTTATACCAGTCTGTTCGGTTGCTCATAGTGTTTAATAAAAAAGGGATAATTTGCCAAATTTACGACTATTGTTTTGAGTCAAAGGTCAAGAAAGTTCAAGGTCAGTATTTATAGGATGGTCGATTTTTGTTGAATGATGAAATGGTTTTAAATCGTTCATTGGGTCATTACTAAAATAAGATATGTATATAGTTTTGTTGGTTCACCTTCAAGTGAGACTTTAGAGATATGACTGGTTTCTCCCATAACCCTGTGGACCATGGCCATATTGCCTCTCTTAATTATATCAAAACGTCATTAAAAACGCGACCTTTATATGTCTCGGCTTCTGTACAGTAAGACGAAACAATTTGGCTCGTTTGAGAAAAAACCAATTGAAATCTGAAATTGAATTTTACCCCAGTGTGACCTTGAACCGTTTTACCTGTACTCTTGTTACTATAAACACTCGGGTAGGCAAACTATACCTTTCTGTAATCCTTAAAGGTACTGAACATGATGGTATACTTAAAAAACATTGTGCCCCCTTTCATATTTTCCCCCTGTATAAACCAGTGTAAACCTTGACCCCCTAGAATTCATCCAGAACACATTTAAAAAAATGACCCCCAGATTTTTGGAATCCTCATACAATTTGATTTAGAAAAACCTTGGTTGCAAGATTGTATATGAAATTTTCACAAAAATACGGTCCACATGTAATATTATATCATGGAAGCTTGAAGGCAACCGCCAAAAGAGGCGAGAGCAAAAGCTCAGTAGAATTGTGTGTATTACCGTAATGACCCGAGGTGTAGTACCGCCCTTGTTTTGAGACTGAAAATACTTGAAATTGTGGGGGTTGGATAATGCCCGAATCTTGCCCGAAGCCGGAGTTGAAAATGTCTTGGCATATCGCCACAGACATGTACGCCACTTCATTACTTGCGAATTTTGAAGACTCAGGAAATGTTGAAACCATGCTGTGTTTTTCGATAGTACGTAGTTTCCACCATCATTCTGAAGTAGATTTCATCTTTTCATGTAACCTAACCATGACTATAATGTAACTTAGTGATTTTTTTTTAGCAAAAACAAACACAACATAGAGTCGGCGAAAACATGAACCATTTGCCATCATGTTTGGCTGCGGCCATATTTGATTTGCTGCCAAATGCCCCTCTGACCATACACACGGCCTTGTTCAAATATGCTTTTCCTTTCAGAAAACAAATCCACCAAAAAACTATTTTATGAATAATTTATAACGAATATTTTTATGACTGTTATTATTTTTATCTGATTATGCAAAAGAGTGAAAAAAATATGTAGAATCACGTCTGAGTGAAAGTAGAAAGCCTTGAGAGGGTTGACCCAGAAACATGGTCTCTGCTGTGTTCTATACTCTTAAATGTCTGTTTTTTCACAACTTTATGGTTCCAACGTCATTAGAAACATTCTTGAGATTGGAATATAATGATTAAATAGGATTTCGTATTCAGTTATTGAAAAATGCATATCATTGGAAGTCAAGGCTAAAAGGTTTTGTTGTTTGAAGAAGAATAGGTTTCCGAATTTTTGCACTCAGTGTAGGCCAATTTTTGGCAGGGAATTAAACGGATCTTTAAGAATTTTCTGAAATTTTCCTAAATTTGGGGTGGGATTTTACTCTAGCATGGGACTATAATCGTGTCAGTACGGTATTATTATATTCATTTAGTTGAAGGCAAACGTCCCACACAAGAGGCCGAGAGCACACGCTCCATTAGCAAATTGTGCTAATATTATTATATTCATTTACAGTTTAGCAGTGGCGTCACCAGCGGGGGCATGGAGGGGGCGAGAGCCCCCCCAAACCAAACCCTTGCCCCCCCTTCCGCCCCCCCAAGGAATGACCTTTTGTACATTGTCTATGGATAAGGACCCAATTTGCCCCCTCAAAAAAAGTCTTGGCACCCCTCAGCCCCCCCATTTGTAAAGGTCGGTTACGCCACTGTAATTTAGGCTTGGAAGGCAAACGCCAAAAGAGGCGAGAGCAAACGCTCAGTAGAATTGTGCTATATATTCATATTCATTTAATTGACGGCAAACGCCAAAAGAGGCAAGAGCAAAAGCTCACGTAGAATTGTGCTATTATATTCAGTCAATTGATTGTTGAACAACTTGAAGGCAAACGCCAAAAAAGGGGCTCGAGCAAAACGCTCAGTAGATTTAGCTATTTTAATCATTCAAATTTTTTGGAATCTCGTAACACAAAAAACATAAGTAGTAGCTAGAGCAAACGCTCAGTAGGAGCTGAAAGAGAATCAAAGGACAAACGCACGAAGAGAATAAGGATTTAATTTTTTGTCTAGCCTGAACTTTGTTCGGAGAGACCTTCGTAATCACTTTCTGTCTATCTGTCCGTCCGTGTCTGTAATGGTGTATCCCGCGGCGTCCGTGTTCACTGCTTGTGTCGGATTTATCTGGAGTTCCGTAAGGGCTATGATGATGTAAACTTGGTGGAAAGAAGCGGGTCCACAAGTCTCAACCTGATTAGATTTTGGGCGTAAAATTGCTAATTAAGATCTAATTTGCATAATTACCGAAAATTTTCCCGCAAGGTGTGACATTGTTGTTTTCTGGTCTGCTACTTGATTTTATTTTTTTGGATTTCATTCAATCTCAAACATGATTGATTCTTGCTTATTGATACTACTTCTTGAGTACTTATTCTCTCACAATCTCTATGAGTATAATTGTATATTGGTTGAGAGGGCACCAGTTTATTAAATGACCTATCGGATGAAATAAGAGGCCACATGCCACTAAGTTCCTTGTCTAGTCCTTTGTTAAACAGATTTATGGATAACTTACATATCCAATTAATGTCAATACTTCAACCAATGGATTTATGCTATTTGCCTATGTTCACAAAAAATAGGCAAAATGCTTAAAGATTGTAGACACTTGAAAATGGATATTAATCAGCTCTTTTTTCCCAATAATAATTATCCATAACACAACTAATCTCACCCCAAAATCTCACAGCACTGAGCGAGGAAAAATGCACTAGTCCAGACAGTAGCGATGACGTCATCAAACAAGATCATAGGGCCACGAAATCGCTTGAGGGCCAGGACACCGCCGTAGCGTGCGATCCCGGGTCATGGTAATGGGGCCGAAGGGCCCTGGGTTCGAATCCCACCCGAATTGGAATTTTCTTGTTCCCCTTTCCCTCACTCTCAGCATCCCGGCTAGAAACCAACGTGGGGTTAGGGTTAAATGTCAATTATTTAATGGCCTTGTGTGTGCAAGTGGGAGCAATTAGGTTAAATACTAATACTTTGTGGGTGTTCTGGGTACTTCCCTAGTAGCTCTCCGGGTACGTCCAGGTAGCTCTGCCTGGGTAGGGATCCTGATTCAGGAGGTGGTTTATTCCAAAATCCCTAGCCATCCTATCAGGACATGCCCAGGATTCAGGCAGATTTTGTTGTCAACCAAGGACCGATCAGGGGTCGTCGAGTGCCAAATTGTGTGAAACACGTTATTTCAACGGATAAATCGCAATCTCATCATAGTGCGCCAGTTCACACTCCATAGAAAAACATTTTGCACAAGTTGGAATCGCCAGTGGTGTCAGGATCCCACCATATGCAATCCTGGGTGATTTTTGTGTTGGCTGCCATAGGCGGGGAGACACATAGGGATCACTTTGTCACTCTGAAGTTGATGTTGTCTGCTTTGTGTTCTTTATGTTGTTGTGAAAAAAGGTTAACATTTATCATTTAATATCCACATACTTTGGGTGTTTAAACCAAACTTGGGTCACAGTTACAACATGGCATCCCCCACTTGTTGATGAGGTCAAAGGTCACATACCAAGGTCAAAGGCCCACATACCAAGGTCAAAGGTCACAATACCAAGGTTCAAGGTCACATACCAAGGTCAAAGGTTGTTTTAGGTTGTTTTAGACTGTTTTATAGTATCTTGCTGTAATTTAGCCTCAGGGCTACAAATGCATTGTTTATAAACATAAATGAAAACATAAAGAAGAAAATGAAAGGTCCTTGACGGTAAAGGTTGTAAAATAGGCTGAACATGTAAAATTTACCTCATTGAAAAGTTGAAGTTCAATGGAACCAACTTGGTTTATGGAGTTTACAATCAAACCTTGTTGTTAGAGTTCAAAGGTCACATCTGAGGTTATAGGTAATTGAGGCCTATCATTACAACCCGCGACGGCAGGCGACCAAGCGGTCCGAGGACCAATGTTATTTTTTGATAGGGTACGGCTTTCTACTTGACATGAACTCACTGGTATTTGAAATAAACTGTTGCAACAGGGGATCCATCATTTGTTGATGAGACGTCAAAGGTCACATGCAAAGGTTAAAAGGTCACATGAGCGGCAAGTTGTAAAATAGGCTGAAAAGTAAAATTGACCTCATATGAAGTGAAGTGCAATTGGAAACCAAACTTGAGTTATGGAGTTTACATGAAAACCTGTTTGTTTATGAGGTCAAAGTCACATATGAAGGTCAAATGTCATGTGAGTCCTATCATTAACAAACCACGACAACAAGCGGTCCGAGGACCGATTGTATTTTTTTGAAAAGGTACTGGCTGTTATACGTGACTGAAACTCACTGGTATTTTGAAATAAGTACAGAGCTATCTGCACAACCTACGACATATTATCTAAAAATTTAGGTATTAATGTTTTAATGTTTACCCCTCTCTACATGAGCCATTTTTTAGAACAAAACTCTGAAGGGGTGGTGGTGACCACCCCCCTTTGTTTTCCGTTACTGAACCCCCGATTCCTTTTAAATTTAGTAACAAAGGATACTTAGAGTTTCTTCTTCTCCATTGGTCACCAAACTAAGTAACAACATCCCCATTAGTGACGGTCACCATTGAAGTCATTATTGTGGAGGAGGGAAAGGAAAGGGGAAAGCGAACAAGGCAAAGTACGGGAAAATAGTGAATATAGGGTGCGAAATTTTGGAAAGGAGAAATTGATTGGAAAAATTGATATTCGCAATTTTAGCGACCTCTCCTCCCCTCCGCGACTCAAACCACCTTAGTTATAGCTCTAAAATGTTTGTCATTATATTAAAAAATAGTCCTTCCATCAAAGCGAGTCAAAAACCGCATATCCTGTGAAAGAAAAAAAAAAACCCAAGCATATATGAATGAAAATCTGATTTTCCTAACATTTTTGGCGCGAAAAAATGAATTTTCCCTTGTGTGTGTCTATGGAAATGGGCAGTTTTGCTGACTCGCGAATTTATGACGTCATTGTGACGTATGCTAGGCATGTTGGTACTCATTTTGGTATCAATGGAAAGAGGAGGACCCATAGCTATCTATTGGTACCAAATCAAGTGTCTGTGATGTTCCTGTGTTTTGTTAGGCATGTTGGTACTTTTTTCTTCCAGGGTGGGGGGGTGGTTGCCAACCCCCCATCCCCTCACTTTGGGATACCCTGTATATTACCTATACCCCGGTGGCTGTTTATTTTTTTGGATGAATGAGCGGAAAAAGTCAATTGACAATTAACATTAACTAATTTGCACAAAAGGGGGTTTTAGAAGCCAGGGAAAAAACTTGAAGGGGGGTGTAACCACCCCCCTCCCCCCTTCGGTAGACGATGGGTTAGTCTGTTAATCATTTTTTTTTATTTTGAGTTGTGGGCAGTTTTTACAGTTTACCAGTTGTCCTTTGGGACCAATTCTCAAGAGCTACCACAGGCAGATGGCAACTTTTGTAGTTAATTGGGCAATACCCACAGCTACATCTTCAGAAGAATAACAGTACTATCCCGAACAATAGCTGGCATACCGCAGGCAGACATTGAAGTCAACATGGATAACACATCAGTTTTATAAATGGACTGATAAGGCGGGAATGAGGCTTTTTGCACCATCACAGTCAGGGTTCAGCGTCCAAACAGTAAGTGACATCATCCCAGCATTGACTGGTATTATCTGATTTAAAGTGGGATTAGTCTTCCTGTATTGTGGGCTTTTTGTGTTTTATCAGAAAAAAAGTATGTAGTATTTCACCACCTATTATATAGTCCTAACAAAAGAACATAGAAGATAAATCTAGTATCTGTATAATGCCTCTCCCTCTTATCCCTCCTCTCCTCCCTCCTCCATACACAGGAGTGGTTTCAAATTATTATAATTAACCATGATTGTCTAAGGCAGGGTCCCATGAATGGGATGATCAAGGAGAAGAATCAAACTCATCTCACTTTCATTCCCTTGCTCTCACTCTTTATCCCCTGAAAATCATGTATTTGGAAGCATACAAAGATTTTTTTAAAGCGGTGCATAAGTGTTCATGATTAATGGTCAAAATAGGCCCATGTTTGTATGCTCTAATATATTTGCTAGTCCTTAACTCAGGTATCTCAAGATATTGCCTATAATCAAGCACTTAGCCTCATCCCTGTCAATGAATTACCCTAATGCTGGGGTGCTTCATTTCGTCGTGGTTTCAGGAGAACAGAGGGTCGAATTCTGATATTTTGGTTCAAATTGAGTTACTATTTTGTTCGGTTGCATTTTAGAGTGTACTCTTTAATTGTACCGCAAAATAAAATGAATTAAATCTCCTACCAAAATTAGCCGCAGATCGACTACACCCATTTGTAATAAAACGGGTTTCACAAACAATCGAATCGTATTCGATAGCTTTGCGTGTCCAAATATCTCAAAGCCAACCAGATAAATTGCGACGAATACTATCGCTGGACAACAGATTGCTAAACTTCAGTGATCAAAATCGATAATAGGTCTGTCAAGATTTAAAGCAATCGGTGAAATTTACCGTTCTTCATGAGGGATTGGTCATGTTGTTTCACAATTTTTGTGTTTTAAATTTGTTACTTGTTTAATTGAACCCTACTGTCTGGATCCAAGTTTTGTAGTTTTAACCTTTGTACCAATAAACAATATTTACTTTTAGGGGGACATAGTGACATTAACCCTTGATTACCAAAAGGGGATACGAACCCCAGCTTAACTTTCGCTACCGGTGCGCAAAACAATTCCAGCCAGATCTTTTCTGCTTAAGATCTCCCATTAATTATTATCACAAATCCTTCTGCTCATTTGTGGCGAAACAAATGTGAAGGTATCACCGTCACGGGGTTTAGCGTCGAAGTCGATTGGTGGGAAGTGGTTCTATTACCTCTACTACCCAATATTGAAAATGCAGTAAAAAAAAAAACAAAATTCTGTTGGTCAGTTTACTGCCCATTCTTTGCCATAATGAGCCGCTAATTGCATTGTTATCATTTATTTCATTCATCAGCATACAAACTGCACACATAAATTAGGCATATACCTTAAAAACCTATACAACAACAAACAAACAATAAAATCAAGTTGTTTTAGTTAATAGAATAGAAATAAGGTTTTGGTAATTTCATCAATGGGCTCATAATGTATCCTCGGGCGGAAAAAATAAAACTACTGGCGTCCATTATTAGTTTTTCCGACCTCGGGCATATTATTCGCCTATAAAGATACTGCATTAACCTTTAGTTTATTAGTTTCATTGTTAAATATGTGCCTGTTGGCTCTAAAATGTATTTTGATTAACACTATCCTTTTCCATATCAATTGTGGCCAAAACCGCGAAAATCCAATATCGCTACCTTTTTTTAATGGCAAAATTTCATTTTTTCATTTTATACACTGATTTGTGTCTGTGGAAATGACCAATTTTGTGAACTTTGATGTCATTGTGACGGCCATAGTAGGTTCTGTGGAAGCAATAAGAACGAGCACCACGCTATCACTGGTACCAACTGGTATCGTAATCATCTATTTGCTTATAATGAATTCTCAGGGTGTTTACCACCCCCAAATTTTTTATTATTTGTATTTTCACATAAAAAAAAATAGACTTGGTAAAACATATTGTGAAATTTGATGCTAACTTGATATTCTGCAAGCTAAATAATACTAATCATCTCTTTTAAAAAAACTCGCCTTTTCAGGAACAAGGGATCTTTTCTTTGGGAAGTTTTTTTTTATAAATGTAGTGGCCTCTCAATTGTTTAGATTATGTAGATTTTACTATTGAGTAATTACCCATTTAACTGAATTTGTTTCACGTTGGTATATATTGTAAGCGTGTACATTACTTTAAGGTGGGTGATCCATTTATGTTATCTTGTTCTCCACTTGATATGAGAGCCTGCATCCTGCATACACTTAACCATTAAGTATCGTAAGAAACGAACTTGCGGTTTTGATTATAGAAGCGATAAAGGCACATTGCGAGGCCCTATTCACTACTGTGCTAATTTGATGGTTAACCACTAAAACAAGTTTTTGTTTTATCTTTGCAAAGAGTGGATTTGGAAGCTGAAATTTCAGACGATAATGATAAAAATACGACCTTTCATCTAATACAAATTATATACATTCCTGGTAAAATCAGGGGGGTCCCAGAAGCGATCGGAAACCACGCACCTTTAAAGAGAGGTTTATGTAATGAGAAAATTTAAGGAAAACGATAAAAAATAGGGTTGTTATAAAGTTGAATAGACCACTTTTATCCTCCAAAACTTTTTAGAGTTATCAACATTCCAATTACATTTTAGCTCTTTTCTCGAGCTCAAATTTGAACAGTTCTAGCCAATATTTATTGTGTTTGCTGTTGCACACATGCCTACTATTTATACTGTTATATAACATGCACTACAATGTTTGTGTTCCTTCTAATCATCATCATCATCATCAATCATCATCGATCAGTAGCATCATTGTCGTCGTCACGCGATTCAAGTTCAAGCTCGATGTTGCCTTTTTCATAGTTATGCAGCACTAACACCGCCATCGTTATTCATTATCTTTATCATAGCTGGCATCATCGGCATCATCATTTGTAAATAGTTCAAAAACCCATAGCCTATGGTAAATCTCACCATACCAACATTAGAAATCAACGGGGTTATGCAGCGAATACGTCTTCGACTCCTTAGAAAACAGCGATGCGAAATCAAACATTTGTTGTGACAAACTGTAAATCACATTCCAGTGGAAATTTTGAATAAGAAAACAGTTGTTTCTTGGTAGTTTAATACTGTCGTCAGTTAGTTAGAACATTCCATGTATTTAACATAACCACTTAAAATAGCATTTCCTTTATTTCATTTAATTACACGCATTCATAAGTAACTCAAACTTTCAAACACCGTTTCTCAGAACTAAGCATTTATGCTGATCGACAGTATGCAACAAACCAACGACCGATTTGAACGTCTCGTAATGCAGTGGAGTAGCCAGAGGGGGGGGGGCAGGGGTGGGCCGCGGCCCCCCAATAACTGATTTCGTCGGTTGAGATGAGACGCGGTTACTTGAAAAAAATTCAGGTCATGCACTTGCAGGACGGATTGTCGGCAAAGTATAGGTTTAAAGTTCAATGGACAGCGTATTGCGAAAAGTAAACTTTACAAAACTGTACAAAAATTAGCCCTCAGGAAGAAATTTAAAGCATTATCAAAACCAAGAGCTTCCAGGGGGCTTCGCCACCTCGACCCCCACCGGGGCTTGACCCCTGGACCCCAAACAGGCGGCCTAAGGCGGGGCGCACCTGGACATAACCATGTTGTCGGTGCGATGCGACACTCCCCCCCATATGAAAATCCTAGTACGCCCTGATCTTAATCACTTGTTCTTGTTCAAAGCAAGGGCCAATTATGAATACTTTATACATATGTTTAAAGCCATTTTTTACTATATTCACAACTAGTAAAAGGAAGCTGACCACTATGTGACCACAAACTGTACATTTATATGAAACCTAGGTTCAGTGTTCTGATGATAAATTTGACTGAATTGGACCAGGCGTTCAGCACTAGTAAGGATTTCGAAGAAGAAGAAGAAAAACTGTTCTAATAAATGACCTATTTCTGGAATCAAATCTGAGACGCGGCGCCGATCACAGTGAGTGTTTGCGCCGAGCATAGCACACAACAAAGTACAAGTGACCTTTTCTGAATAATGGCCCATAGTGCCAAAAAATTTTTTGCATTACTAGGATGCCTGTTACTAGGTAGTGCCAGCTGTGAATACGCAATCAATGCACAACATTTTAATGGAAAATAAGCTCAGATGATTCCAGACATAATAGTTGTTTGAAACGGCTAGATATAAGTAATTTATATAGCTGTGTAATGAGTGGCTATAAGAGTTATAAGTCCAAAGCATCAAACATGACCAAAATTTACAAGGTCCAAAGCAGTCAAACAGACTAAAAATTTTACAAGGTCCAAAGCATCAAACATGACCAAAATTTACAAGGTCCAAAGCATCAAAAATGACCAAAATTTACAAGGTCCAAAGCATCAAACATGACCAAAATTTACAAGGTCCAAAGCCATCACACATGACCAAAATTTACAGGTCAAAGCATCAAAACATAACAAAAAATTTACAGTAAAGTGTTCAATGACAACTTTGACCTCTTGATTATCCAAATGTAAACGGAGCCTATTTGTATCAATAAATATCGACCAATCACCATGGTTATGGCAAACTATGCAAGTTTTTAATCCTTGTGATTTGGCAAAGAATTTTAGTACGGGTGGTTTTAAATTACCCTAACCCATCTGACGAGAACTATCAGCAATCACATTTTTTTAGGTTGGTTCCCATGTATTCAGAGTATCAGATGTATTTGTCAATCAATCAATCAATCTACATAATAGAATCATGACGTTAATACCGAATAATAATAAGTTAAGATGACAAAAATGAAATAAATTCCAGATATACATGCTGCTATTATAATATGAGGAATGTAAGATGATAATAATGATACAAAATTATTATAATGGGCAATTACGTAAGTAGAAAAAATAAGATTGGCGATGACGCGCGGTCACTAATAAAGCAGAGTGTGAAGGGTTGTAGTGACCTTTAAACATGTTACATAAAAATTAATAATTTATTTACCAAAACACTACTACTTAGCGGGGGAAACATGGGAAACATAACAAGGACAAAAAAAAATGCCGACGAAGAAATAAAAAAAAAACAGGAAACAGACAGAATAGAACAAATTACAAGGCAAAACCAGGATTATATGAAATTGACACAGAGAAGAACACGAAATCAATCGTGAAGTAAAAGTATACATAACCATAAACAGAATAATGTGGAATAACAGCCTTATATAAAATTTCTTCAACTTGGCTTAAATGAAGCAAAGGAATTCAGAAAGGACCTTATTGACAACATGCATTTTGTTTGTGGCCATTGTGTGTGTCTGTCATGTCCAAAACCTTGGTATATACTTGTAATTAAAATGTGTCAAGCTTTTAAAGTACAGTGATGGATCAAGTTCCACACTGTGTATACTCAGAAAAATTTGACAAACGAGTGCACTAACCTTATAGCTGATATTGACCTTCTTTAACAAGAAGTGACCAATGATATCATTTTACTAATGACATGCAAATATGCTCTCTTGCCGTTTCAGTATGGTTTGAATGCCCACCATCAGATTTGAATTGAATCCCTGAAACCAGCATAGCTACTTGGAACCTTTCGACACATAATGTCGTCTGAAGGAAATGTGAAATATATAGAGGTCTCTCACACTAGTAGCACAGGCGTTCCTCCTGGGGATACTACTGTGGTATACACCTGGAAAGATGAGGCTGGCAACTATGCACAGGTGAATTCCCGTCACTGTTAAATGGTACGTAACTTGCTGAAGCTCTTCATTAATTATCATTGGAAAATTTCTCTTTTCAAAAGAAGAAACGTACAAAATCTCTCTGTTCTCTCTCTCTGCAATACGAATGAAACGGGATTTACAGATTGAATTTGGCACAAAAATTTACAGATGGGGTTAAGGGTCATTCACTCAATATGAAATTTTTTATAGAATTAGATTGGGTCATCAGCACCCTTAAGTTTCATTTTTGAATAACCTACCTCAGAAATATTGTAAAGTTGTGCTTTATATTAATGCCAAAAGAAGTTTGTAGTTTGCTGTAATCTGTAGGGGATAATAATTTCTGAAAAAAAGGATATGCAGGGCATCTTTTTATGAAAATTAGTGGGTGGTTGTGATGGCAGACAAATGTTTGAACCACATGCACCACCAGGTTTATG
>JAMKCH010027331.1:0-21472 GCA_023653785.1 Ophioderma brevispina | reverse complement strand
TTACACACAGGAAATATGTTTGACCTCTTGACCCCAAGACCCCATATGACCGCTTGACCCATAACTTTTGTAAAGGGGCTCAAGCCAATTCATATGCATGTGACTCACAGCGATCAGTGCTTTTAAGTCTGTAGAGGATTAGTGTGTTGAAGTGTAACGTAATTTGAAGTATTTGACCTTACTAACCCTAACAATGGGTCAGTGATGAAGTCATAATTGACTTTTATTGACCGCTCATCCATTCTATAAGATGACTAAACAGATTTTCTATTTGACTTATTTTAAATTTTACACACAGTTTAATAGGTTTTTGACCTCTGTGACCCGGTGACCCATATTGACCTCTTGACCCAAACTTTATATAAGGGGGCTCAAGCTCATTCTATTGCTTACTTACACGATCAGGTGTTCCTTAATCTGTAGGCGGAGTAGTGATTTGAAGTGTACGTAATTTTTTTGATGTATATTTGACCTCTGACCTCTAAATCTTGTGTCAATGACAAGTCATAATTGACTTTTTTGTATTGTTTGATCACGTCCTATAAAGATACCGCATTAGTGTTGGAGATTGAGTCTATTCTAGATTTTTTGCATGGTTAACGTTGTTGACCCCTGTGACCCTATCGTGACCTTTGACACCAATCGGGTCATGTGAAAAGTTTCTGTCATGTGACTTGGCCTTGTGACCAGTTTTGGTTATATGGGATGTTCCATGTCTTAGATATTAGCATGTTGACAGAAGCAGAAGAAAGAAAGGAAAGAAGACAGAAAGAAGCAAGAAGAAGAAGAAAGAACTAGACCTGGGGGACAATCTAATTTACAAAGACGTGTCCGCATTGGAATGGATGGAGATCCCCTAATGGTACCCCTGAGGCGACTTGACCTTTTGACCCCGGTAACTTCACCAATGTCACACTGTCATTAAATTTTATTTTTACGTGTTAACAACTTTACAAGGAGCATATTAATGAGTTTCAACTCAATCAAGCATGTCAGGCATTGACCTTGCACCTCTATAACGTGACCGCTGGGTCCGAATAGGGTCAACTGTAAATTTTTATGTATTACGATATCCCGATGATTATTCCTGTCAATTCAGTTCAATCGGAGCGTGTTGGTAAATTTTGACCTTTGACCTTGAACTTTGACCTTTGGGTCAAGTCTATCATAGACCTCTTCTACTATTAATTTACATCAGTGTAGTAATAACCGGCTTTATCTGTCCCCTTTAGGCTAGATCATCCAATTTGGTCTTAATTTTTAACATTTTTTGGCAAATTGACCTTTTGACCCCCTAATGAACCTTGATCCCGTATAAAAAAACCTCGTGTACACAGAACAAACAATGTCATTGTATCAATGCACATAAAAAAGTCTACTAATGCTAATTCTGAGATAAAAATTCTTGAAATTATTTACCTTAAAACCGGAAATACCTAATAAACGCTTTTGACTCCAAAATAAAAATACCTTGCATACATCATGTAACATGAAAGCATCTCTGCAGTTAAGTCACTGTACTATGTTTGGGTTTGAGATAAAAATTTTGGATATTTTGAAATATTGTTGGTTTTGACCGAAGTTCCCCCCCTTAAGGACTTTGACAAACCCTTCCGATCACAGCGTTTTTGTGAAGGGTCTTAAGGTGCTCCGTATGTATGAGTCAGTGGTACCATGCAATGTTGCTAGAGGGCAGATAGCTATTTTTGCAGATTTTTTTGAAATTTGTTCACATTAAGACCGGGAGTGCCCCCTTAATGACCGACCCAATTGACCTCCTCTCGACCCATAACTTTTTTGAAGGGTCCAAAGCTACTTCATATACATGATTCACGTTTACCATGCAATGTAAACTGTAGGAGGAGATACAGTTTAAAGAAATCACAGTTTTGACCCCTGTGACCCCTAATTACCCCGAAAGGGTCAAAGTCATATGTCATGAATGGGATGACCCAGCGGTCATTTGGTGCACATCTCGGTCCAGAATACGTCAAACAATGACAAAATTAGATTTGAAATGTTGCCTGAGTGTTGCCAGAAAAGAAAGAAAGAAAGACCATCAAAAAACAGAACAAGACAAGACGGCCTGAAGGCCGTCTTGTAAAGAAACCGATACAGAAGAAAACACAGTCGAGTTCCTCGACTTGGGTAAAGAAAGAACGCATCAAAAACAGAACAAGACGGCATGATGGGCCGTCTTGTAAAACTAGAACCTGGTAAAACAGATCGAATTTACAAGACCGGCCCTTATTGAGAATGGATGGGAGAACCCCTTAATGACCCCCTGAGGGTTTCATATTAAAACTGGAGGGTGCCTTAATGATCCCGGATTGACTGTAAAACTTACAACCAAATGAGCCGAGGGTAATCCGTTATGACCGTGATTTCACCTTTGATGGGGTCATCTAGGGGTCACAGGGTAAAAACGTGTAATTTCCTTTAAAAAAAGTGTCAGCCCTACAGATTACTTGCATGGTGACGTGACTGTATATGAAGCAGCTTCAGCTTGAGACCTTTTAAAGAGTTAGGGTGGCGAGGGTCTGAGCTGGAACCCATGCCGAACATACGTTGTGAAGGGGTCTGAAGCTGCTTTATTATGCATGAGTTCACGTGGGTATGAACGTTTGTATGGTCAATCTCATTGTCTGAAATGTTGATTCAAGGTTTCAAAATAGTGGGGTATGTTGATTTACGGGCTCTTCATCATACTCCGGGGCCCGTGGTATGTATTTATTCTTCAAGGACTCGTTTCTGACTGGGACATATATAATTGTCCCATCCCGAGCAGACGAGTCTATGAGGGTATTCAAATACTCTCGTAACTTTACATTTTATACGAAATCATTTTAAATAAAATGGGTAACATTTTCAAGAATTGATATGGGGTTACGAGTTGCAGTGTACTCTTATTCACAAGTTATTTTTGAATGCGTATTTAGTAACACGGTCGAATAGTGGAATAGTTATCGTTGCGACGCATACATGGTTTAGTTCTAGAAGAGTAGATAGTGTATGAACGTATACTGCTTAATCCTTTCCTCCTGAGCTGTTTGATTTAGGGTGGTTACCACTCAACCACCCGTGGTCTTTGAAGCGCCTCCTGCCGCAAGCCATTTTAGGTGGTTGGTACCCTATTTTGTCTAATGCACGCAAATTGCGTGGTAAATGACCGAATAAAGAATGGTTTGAGGGGCTTTTGACAATTTCAAAAGCGACCCCTTAGGAGGAATTTGAGGGCGAAGTTATCGATCTTAACGGTCTTTGGTTAAATTTTAGCTGTTAAAAATAATATGAAATATTGGATATGATTATATGAGAGCACTAAATACATATACATGATCTGTTGTGTCACGTAGTGTAGAGAATTTAGAAAAAAACAATCGTTTTAAAATTCCTATGTTATGTAACATCATGTAGTTTCATAATACAATTGTAGAATATTTGTAATATATGATGTGACAGTGATTTATGGAACATTTTATTTTGTAATATTGATATGAGTGATCATGTACAAATGTAGAAATTTTGAAACAATAAATATACACTATTGGAAAACGTTTGGTATTTTGACAGTGTAATTCGACAAATCACGCAAATAAACAACACTATAAAATTCAGCTAAAATTGGAGGTATAAGAACTAATTCACCAATTTAATAATTAGGACAATGTGAAGAAATGAACTATTTTATACATAATGTGAAAACTTCTCGATTAGATTAAATATCTATACAATATTCATTGTTATACATGATAATGAATTATGGGACATTGTATTTTGTATGCGTCATTCAATATGAAAAAAATGGGATAGATATAAAAATACAATTTGCCAATGTGATGTGAAACAATATGTAGAATATTTTATGCGAATGTTCTAGAATACATTGTAATTGATGTTTTTGTAAATGAGTTCATTATTCAGGAAGGTGTAAAATCATTGATATATTATTACATCTAATTCATCAACTATTTCAGTCATCAATGTATTGCACAAATGCCTTAATATAATATTCATGTTACATTTATAAAAAATAATAATAATTGGAAATCGCATGTATTCTAGAAAATATTAACATTTATAGATTGGGACACCAGATATGTTCATGATTTCATAACAAAGGAATATCATATTAAATATTAACAATTATTATAACAATATACCGGTACATATATATAGTGATTATTTATATATTTTTAAAGTAATTTTTATTATATTAAACTTGAAATATTGCTGGATAAATACTGCTTTGATTATTTTTCTTGTATAGCTAAGTATTGGAGACTATGATACAATAATGATACATGAACGAGCCGATATTTCTATACATATTTAGAATGTGATAAGGATCGTTTTTGTTAAATTTGAAAAATTTGAACTTAAACACCTTAATTACTTTTAATGATCTATCAATGCTCTTGACTGCAGTTTTCATTATTTTATTGTATTGGAGAATATAATACATTAGGTCTAATGATACATGAACGATCCAATGCTGATATTTTTAACCATTCAATATGTAGTTTGTTGTTTATTATAGTATTTGAAAATAATAGTGGAAATTTAGGGTGCGTGAAATTTTAATTCACTTGAAAAATTAACAATTGAAATGGCCATTTGTTTATACTATAATAGCAAGTTAATCATATTATATTGCTAATAACTTTGTAAATATTCGTACCTTTGAAAATCTGATTGAAAGATTACGATTTGTGAGCAGTCAATCTGATTTTAATTTTTAATGGCAACAAATGTGGGATTATGATAACTGTAGTAGGTTGTCATAGGTGAACTGCTGTATTCTTGGGGCCTTGGTTTGATATAAATGTGGTCTAAAAGAGTGCCTTTGGCTGTCGTAGGCTGCTGAATGAGCTGTTTGTAATGATCAAAAGCAGGAATAGGTGGATGCTTCAGCAAGTCATGATTGAAATCTCCAACAATAACATTACAATTTGTGTCTAATATTTCAAATTGAGGCAACAGATTATTTATCTCTGAACTGAACTCTTTTGTATTTATTTGGATAGGTTTATATATTGCAGCGATCAGCATGTTTGTGTTTCCAGATGTTTTGATTGCTAATATATCGGATTGTTCATTCGATGAAAATATACGTAGATAGTTGACACTGTTCTGAATATACATGGCAACACCTCTTCCATTGCCAGAATTTACTGTTTCCAAAGAATAACCGTCAATGTTATAAGAATCTAAGGAATTGTCATTTTGTAACCAGGTTTCAGACAGGCATATCACATGAGCTTTCCTGATTCGTGTTACTTTCAGGTCTTCCAGATGTTTATTCAACTTTGTATATTATGATGTTAGGAATTATGACATTTCTAGGGTGATCTACATTTAAACAGGATAGCTTCTGGACAAAAATCAACATCGGTAATTGTAGATATACCGTTTTGAAACATTGTCACACCAAAATATGCGTGCTTTCGCGAAAATCCGTTAGAACATTCCATCAAGATGGGTGACACGGTGAGTGCTACATTATGCCATGCTTTTGTAGATGTGTCATAGATAGACTGCGTGATCGGTAGTTGACCTGTACCTTATGAATGGTTCCGGCCAAGACAATTTTAATGGTATCTGTTCTCTTGTTGTGGTAGTGAAGTTTTTTTTTTTTCCTTTCAATTGAAATGACTCTTTCCTTGTTTTATGAATGCATGTTAATAATCGGTGAATAAATGATGTTGTTCTTGTTCTTATAAAACCAAAAACTACGAGGACTATAAATTTGACATATCAACAGTTGGCATTTGTTGATTATTACAAACATGTGAATACCTTTGACCATGCCCAGGAGGACACCGCTGCACTAAGCAGTCAGGAACACTCCCATTTGATATGAGCATAACACGGGCATTTTCTAATTTTCAACTCATCTGCTAAGGTCGTGTAATCTTTTCTGTTGTCCTATGTGGGATGTCGTGCACCTTGATGATTTGTCCATCTTTTGATCCACATCAATGCTTGTATGGTGAATACTTGTGTGTTTAAGAGAGATTATTTTATGTCAGTGTGCTCATTGACGTCAAACGTTGCGTTTTAGCTAAATGTAAAGTGCATCATCAGGAGCAAGTTATAATTATCCATCATTGAAATTACCGAGAATGATAGTAATTGCTTATCGTTTCATTAATTGGTCTTTTAGTTTCCTGGTGCGAAGGCTGTTTCAGATTGAGAACAAAATGCATCATCTTGTTGAACGCATGTATCAGTCAATTCCAAGATTTGGAACAATGTATTCCACAAGTCTTTCCCAATATTTCATCACGTGGAAAGCACGCGGTGTTCTGGTGAAAATTGGGGTTATTGATTGAAAGTCTCCTACTGCAAGAATGGATACATTTCCAAAATAGCAAGTGTCTGATGTCCATTAATCTGTTGTAATCGTCCCTGTTATATAATCTATTGTGGTGTGCGGACCATGGAAATTTCACTATGATTAAAAAGCTGTAAATGACAATATTCATTCGTAGCGAGTTCAGACTTTCTTCCCAAGTGGCCGTATAGTTGTGAGGTGTTTTAGCAGGTATCTTCAATGCAGAGCAGATGGTTTCGCCATTATATATTGAACGCAGTGTTCCTGTATGGGCAAGCAGTAGCACAGTACTTAATCTGTGTTCCTCTATCGTATGTGCAATGTTTCCTTGCATTTAAGTAAGTAATGCATTTAATAAGGTGACTCTTTCCAGTCCCTGCTCCACCAGTTACAAAGACATGGAATGGTGGTACAGTGTGATCTATAGTTTGTCGTTTACACCACTTTGAAACATGATTGAAAGACTTGACGTTGTTCTAATTGAGCTGTCGCATCCTAGATTCGGCCTTGGTCTTCAGTTATTTCGGGCGACATGTTGTTCAATTGCCACAATCTGGGTATAGTTTGAGGATGTCGTGTTGTTCATGAACTCAGGGAAATTTCACTTCGCATTCTTATAATTGAATTATCTAATATCTGACGATTTGATCGATTTATAAAAATTCTTGTTGCTTGTGATTAAAGGGCACCAAGCATTCCTGAGGTCTGCGTATTCTTGTGCCTCCAAGCATGCGTCAATTTAATAATCTTTCCGGTTTCAAATCTTGTATGTTTTCTTGAAATATTTCTAAACTGATACTATTGTATTTAATAGTAAAGGTACTTGCAAGTGGTAACTTTTCATAAGTATCATACGATTCAGGCTTTATTTCTTGGGGTCGTGTGTGGGGAAGTAAGTCGTAACATGTTAATGTGTATCTTCTTTCTTTTCTGTCTTTATCGACACTCGTGGATAGCGGATGACAGCTGATTTGCCTCTGTTTCTCTCATCCTTACTGAACAGTTCTTCAACTTAATAGTCAAAGAGTTTTTAGGGATTCTTCCTGGTCAGACGTTCTTCTGCTCATCCTATCTCATTCTTCTGCTGCATGTCTAGTTTGGTATTGCGCTTGCTTGACACTTGAAATGGGTAGAAAAGAATTTAGCCATGCAACATATTTTTTATTCGATGGATTGGTCGCGGCAATGTATTTCTCGATTTGAGTTGGCTTCCAAACATCTCAGATGCCCGCGTTTTCTTGAAGTTCTCTAAGTGGTAAGGAAAATTTTTGTCCAGCAACGTCAGTTTGAAGAAAACTACATTTCGCGAACTGTGTTTCATTGGCATGCGTACTAATCTGGTATATAGCGCCCATGACACTCCTTTCTCTGGTTGCAAGTCCACACTTTCCGCTTTTTCAATTCAGATATGGCATTGCGTTTCCTTCTCTGGCTTTCTCTCTGTGCAATTAGAGCAAGTCGCCCATTTGTCTATCAGATTTTGTAAGATATGACAGCATATAAAACCGTGCACGCACAAAAGGATCCAATAACATATGGAATTATCCATGTTTCCATTCCAGCACCGAATTAAGTGAGGATTGTAGTTGTTGACCCATTGTCATGAGTGCGTCGTTCAGGTACACAGTGTTTAGTTTTGGCAAGAATGGAGAGGGCATTTTACAAATTCTGAATGCGTTATTTGAGTGACTTCGAGTATTTTGTCAAATTGGCGTCTTCGATAGTTTCTATTGCATCCCACACTTACGAATAATATCCTTGGCTTCAGTACTCCTGTTTTTTCTCTGCTGCACGTTCTCGTTGGGGATCAGGTGGTTCTGATTTTACTCTACTGGCTCAGAGGGTCTGCTAATAAATGTCATTTTAGAATGGTTGGCTTTGGGAAAGTTAAGCGACATCTGACATGTTTTCTACACGATTTCGTATGACGGTGGTTATGGCATTTGGGACACTTGACACGATTTCGTGCAACTCGACATCAGACTCGGTGAAGTTCACATGAAATATATCTGTCTATGAAATCACGATTTCCTCGTTGGATCTTATCAAATAGTGGGGGCGTTCTTTCACCCCCACTATCATGTGAAATATGCGGCACCCTCTTGTTGATGGAAAACTCTGTTCTGTAATAGTAGTCTTCAACTTTACCCTATGGGGTTAGCTGTGGCGGACAGACTCACATCGTTATGAATGTGTAGACACGGCTGTTGAAAATTCGTGAATGCTGTTGCTGGCATTAGACATGATTATCTTACCAATGCTCTTCCCCATGTCATGTTTTTATGTTTCTTCTGTAGACATTGGCTTTTTCCCTTGTGATTATGTGAGAATGGCGTTGTCTAATTTTCATCCATCGTCTATCACAGCATGAGGTTACGAAATGTAGCGGATGCCTAATTGTGTATCATTGCCAAAAGCTCGTTCGTTCTTTTGAGTTCCCAGTAGCGGTGTGCTCGATTTGGTATGAACCTGTATCCTTGGCTCTTGATTAGGTTCTTTACTGTCATGCTGGTCAACTCGATGCTGTATCTTTTGCCATCTGCGGTCTGAGTGTTTCTGTACGCAGTGGCAATACTGGTTGTCCCATATTTGCTGTACTTCTGTTGCATATAACGCCCAAAGAATAGTACTCGGGATTTCTGCACATCCTGTTGTCGGAGAAAATAGGCGGGCCGTTTTAAAGTAGTAACGAGCATTGGCGATATTTATGTTCTCTTTCCTCATTAAAAGTGTTTGAAGCATACGGAAATTCGACGGGAAAACATTTCGCTTTCCATTTGCAAAACTAGTTCAGGTTTATTTACCTTTCCGGGTGCAATGCACAGATTGATTCATCCATATTTGTCTGCAAAGATACATGAGCAAAATCCACGGGATGAAGGAAAGAGTTAGTGAGCGCGTTGTTGGTTATATAATCTTCATCATTATCGTTTCTAGTGTCATTGGATTGTGCGGATGACGACTTTCATTTTCAATTGTGTATCATCAGTTTCATTTTCACGTGTATTTGATTTGTCTTTCTAGGCGTCATGATATTAGATCCAGATTACTGATGCATTGGATGTTTGCCCTGACGTTATCACATTTCGTAAATATCGTATCGGGATTGTACGACTGTATCTGTAGACAACTTTGCAGAAGCTGCTTCAATTTTATCAATTTGTTCTGATGACTTTCATCCGCATTTTCGGTATTGTTACTGTCAATGGTGCATACATACTGAGAAGCTGAGTTTGCATTACCTTGTTTGTGATTATCAGAGGATTGGCGATCAGTTGGTCGTCTAACGCGCCATTCAAACTCATTAAAGTCGATATTGATATCTCAAAAACTGGTTATTAGCTTTAACCAGTAAGTGCTGCTAATGTTACGGGATTGATATCCTGACACACATGATGTCCTTTTACGCAAGGAACGTCGCTTTAATATTAACCCTGATTAGATGTTGGCAATCTTGGGTAGGCATGTGGCAGTCTGTTACATTAGTCTCACGCATAGGACTTTGCCATTAATACCATTTTGTGCACCCTTTTGATTAGTGGGATCATTTTCATAAATAAGATTGCCGGGGGGAAGGAAATAAGATGTCGTTCTAGCATATTCAAATGTGAAAGTGAATAAGGCTGTTCCACTAATTCCAAATTAGTTCGGGTGCCAATTTGGAAACACGGTTTCTATAGTAAATTTTTATGACATGTCACGCAGATCCTTGTTCTTTCATCAACTTTGAACTTTCTTTATACTTAGTGGTAGTGTGTTCACATTAACATGGCAAGGTAAACTTTCAAGCAGATCGATGATATACCTGTTGTGTAAAGTTCTAACAACCTGTCCTGAAAAGATACGTTGACAAATATGGCAAGGGTATATTAATTGTTCTTCTTACAAGATTTTTGAAAGTTGGCTATGACAATTCAATATCAGATTTTGTTATATCTGTTTGCCTGACTTTTTTGACGCTTTTCTTTGGCTTTACAGGATCTCTGTATAATTCTCTTGATTGTGCACGGCTGGTACGCTTTTTGCATGCCTTTACAGAATCTCTGTATGATTCTCTTGAGTGTGCACGTGCCTGCTTACGCTTTTGTTCTCCCTGTACAGGACCTTTGTATGATTCTCTTGAAGTGTGTTTACGTTTTCTGGCTCCCTTTACAGGATCTCTGTATGATCTTTTGATTGTGCACGCTTTTTTTCTGCCTTACCAGGATCTTTAGAGGATTCGTGGATCATTCCGTTTTCTGCAAGATTTCTTTTTTGTTTTCAATCGACATGTTTTGAAAACATATTTGGTATCTTGAAGGTGTGGCGCTACCTGCAAATGCAATGTCACGTGTATTTCCGTTATTGTGTTTAGTGCCATGTGGAACATCCAGGGCTCATCAGATATTTGTTTGAGCATAACTGGCACTTGTGTTCATTTGTGTTGGGATATGAAACTGCTGGAGACGAACACACGATTGTTACAATTGTAACAACCGCTTTGAGATAAATTATAAGTTTTGGATTGTCTTCAAAAACAATGACACAGGAGTTGCCAATGCCAGTTTCTGGGCGAAGGCTTAATTCATTGCGAAGAATGGAGAAATCAAAACAACAATTATTGATTAGTGTGAACAATCTTTGTAAAGTGCCATCATGTATGTACCAAATATCAATATATTTGAATCTGACACAGTAAATGCTGTTGCAATTCAACATTCCAGTGGCTCTAAGTCTCGGTGGTCATCTTAAGTTTCCGATATCTCAGGGTTCGTAAGTCGATCTCGAATGTTGAAGTATCTAAAAGAGTACATTTCTCTTGGTATGGTGAAATGTTTCAATTTATAACCAGATGTGTGGAGTTCACCAGGGAGCGTAATTTTTTCGATATGATTTTTGTACAAGTTATCACATATAATGATCAAAATTTGATCTAAATGTTCAGTATTTAAATTGCTGGGAATGTAGGAATACGGCATGCAGACTAATGCATTGCAAGGGCATTGTCTTCCTCTAGATTCATCACTGAACTGAAAATCTTCCTTGATTAGGGGAACGTCCCAGCCACTTGATTAACTAAAAATATATTGTCGGCAGGGGGGAGTTCATCAGAGTTATGGTGATCACCATCATCTATTATATTGGAGCGTTTTTACATTGTGAAGAGGTTTTTTTTCTTAAATTTCTTTGTGTAGCTGCTTGAGATTTTTGGACGGCTGGCATGGGTTGTGATGGAGAGTATATAATAATAGAAATAGTGATAGCATAAAGTATTTTAATATATCGAATGTCAAAACAACTTTACAATTTAAACACTAATAACTTGAAATCTTAATAACAATATATGTAAACAAATTGGTGAAAAAAAGATTAAACACTCGTAAAGTTAACACTCTTAAAACAAAGATACGATAAGTATAAGACCTATAAACAATTAACTATATATAACCCGTTACTTGAACGATATGTCTAGGAATTCGGTAATTTAGATATATATGCTTTAAACATCATTTGATCACTCAACAATATGAATAAAAAGAAAATCGGATAACTATATGATGCTAATATAGCAGAATCTAAAGTTTGGAGAATATTGACTTCACGGTATATAGGTGTTGATATTCAGTATTAAAGTGTAGCGTTTAGCGAAACAGGATGAATGGCCGAATTGGTAATAGTTCTTGCTCTGAATCAGGGAGCTAATTGAAGAGTCGCTTTTATACTCGAATCAGTCTTGATAACATACGGAACCAGCTACACACAAGCCTCATAGTGAAGTATTATCATATTTATTTAGCTATTATTCTTGAAAGAAGTTGTGAGGTACGTTTCATTTGGTACAGCAGTTTTATTCTGCACAGCAAGACCTTATTTTTTTCCAAAAGAGTTTATATACATTAAACAGACTCAAGTACCGGGAGGAAGTAGCAGCATTGGATACATAGATCTTGTACATATTCGTGTTTAGTTCTATTACATAAAAAAACGAAGTAATAAACAATGTCAATAATGTGATCATTAAAAGTGTGAACGGGAGTGTGAACAGTAGTTGTTTACTTATTACCAATTTTGGCGGGACTTACGAAGTGCCTTAACCGCTTAGTATAAATTCTATAAATCAAACTTGAAGTTTCAGGCATAAAACGGGATTCATGCAAAGTCAATCCGCCGTTTATATTTTCGCAAAAAAATTATGATGTATTATCACCTGTGTTTATTGAAGAATTCTTGGTGTTCCTGTTCTAAAACGATAGCGTATTTCCAACAGTTGACTTTGAATATAGAATAACCGATAACTTATTAAGTAATCAAGTTGACGGTGTAGTATTTAGCGTGAATCGGAACTTGGCTGTATGCGATCTGAACGTGATTAGGTAGTATTATGCTTTGGACTTCAAATTCCGTTAACCACACGAAACCAGCTACATACTAAGCCCCATAGAATATATGCCATATTTGATCATCAATGTTTTAGTATATCTTTTTAGTTCTTACTCAAAGGAATACGATCGTATAACATTTAGAATTAAATATATATTTTCATCCAGGCATTTTTTTCTCAGTAATATTAATATTAAAGTCTGAGAAAATTATGAACTTGAAAGAAACTCAAGAAAAGTCTGTCCGTTACTTTTTTGTTTTGTTTTGTTCAGAATATGATGGAATTGGTACGGGACTTATGAAAAGTCAATTCCTTCAATTTAACATGTCTGACATTCACTACGTACATTAGTATATAGCCCAGTTAACATCCTATGTCACTTCTTTTGTTGCCTGCGAATCCATTCTTGTGAATCGTTATGGCCCATAGTATTAAATCTCTAACAGATACAATTGCCCATTGTGCAACAGTCAGGTCGACCTATATCAAGATACCAGGCCCTAATATGTTTACAAACATTGTTGTTAATTGGTATATAGCGTTTTGCGCTATCTAGGACTGGTTACATATCCTTTGAATCATGGAGTAATTAGAACGCTCGATTTGGAATGTGTTCTATATAAAATAGACGGGAACTAGCTAAGCTTGGCCCCATTACATAAAGTTTAATAAGCGTTTTGCAACTGTATTGCGATAGGATTTCAATGTATCCTCGTTTATTTTCTTAATAATTCTCACTACGACAAGTATGTTGCGAGTTTTTATTTATGACTACTTCTGTCGTGATTGTTATTATTTTAATTTCGGGAAGCTGATATATTTACTTTTTTGCGAGTGATTTTGTACAGAATAATTGTATTTTTAATTTTTCTTGGTACAGCCAATAACATGAGAAACTCATGAATATGTACATTGTAAATTGTAGTGTTTACAGATGTTAGTTTGTAGAGATTGTGGCAAAGAACTTGAATCACAGGCAGAAAGTCTACATTCATCTTGTGAAATAAGAGTAACTAGACATGTGACTGCGTCTTTGAAAGGACATATGAATGTGGGAATACCCAACTGTCGAATCATTGCAAATAGGTCTCGTTTTGAATCTTCCCAAAATGCTGGGGCTCCTCTGATCTTTTTCATAAATCTGTATCCTTCGTCTCTTTTGATTAGGTTTTTGACTTGCTCGGGGTCTGTTAGCATTGATGCTGTTATTTCTTCGCCACTTGTAGTTTTTGTTGAACCTGTTCTGATTGCTATGGAAATGTTGGAATGAATTTGCTCAACCTCTTTTGTATGCAAAGCAAAAAAATACAAATTTTGGATAGAAAAACCTATTATCACTTGAGAACAATCTCGAGTTAAAGTACCGTGACAGTGACAGTTTTTGTTTTCATTATAGGTGTTTGAACCATATGGGAATTCAACAGGAAAGCATTTTGATTCCATTTCTATAACTTTTTGTGGTGTATTGTGTTCACCTGGAACAACACATAAAATCGATTCATCGTGTTTGTCTGTAAGATATTGAGCAAAGTCAACTGGATGAAGAAATGAGTAGAGCGGGGCTGATGTATTTGTAACATTGTGGTGTATTGTGTTCACCTGGAAACACATTAAATCGATTCATAGTGTTTGTGTAAGATATTGAGAAAGCAACTGGATTGAAGGGAAATGAGTAGAGAGGGGCTGATTGTATTGTAAACCCGGTCACTTTCATCTGGATCATCATTATCTATTTGTATCTCATTATCATCTGGTACTTGTCATTATTATTATGTTCATTGCTGTGATCTAGTGAGATAATTGACATGTCGGAAGGATGTTATTTGTGTCTGTAGGTGGGGGGGATTGTCGTTTACATTTAAATTGATCATTGCTAAGTTATCAAAATCTTGGAAATCGACCTGATGTTTTCATACGCGGGTTATTGTCTTAGCCATTAAGTGCATTTTGATTTTGATTGGATTTATTATATCTGGCAATAGGATGTACTTTGTATTCAAGATTGAGTTTGAGATTTACTCGAATCAACTTGATTGGTGGGAAAGTCTTGTGTAACTCTGTGGTAATAGTGTCACATTACCTTAACACATCCAACTTGTCCATGGATTCCCTTCTGAGAACCTTTGATTAAGGGCTCATTTTATAAAAGGAATAGCTTGTGAGCAATGAGGTGTTTTTAGCATGTTTAATTAAGATAGTTGAGGCGGTTTTGCGAGTCGTGTAGGATTAGTTTGTTACTTATTGACAATTTGGAATCTTATTTTGCTTAATATTTGATGGCTTTTGAGTACAGATCCGGACTATTGTTGTCACGTTTCTATTGGTACAGACTATTCGTCAATAGTGGAGTAGGGCAGAGATATTAAGCAAAATGTGGTGTATTATAACTTCTCTTTAAAAGATTTGACCTTGGTGTTGAAAGTGAACTCTTTGACATATTGACAAATGTATATAAATGCGGGCCTTCTTTACATGATCGTTTGAATATTGCAATAACAGTTTCAAATATCGGATTGTCTTTTTGATCTATTTGATTGGGTTTGACGAATTTTAAAGGATCTAATTTCTTGATTGTTGCTAAGTACGTTTGAAATCTCGCGCATGTGTCGCTTCTTTGAGCTTTTTATGGATACCTAGTACGCTTCTTAACGTTTTTTTTGTGATTGTTGACGTGTGATCTCCCATAGACCTGATTCATAGGCGATGCATGGGCATGAATGACGTCATCAAGTACGCCCTCTTGTAGGGAAGATGGTATTTTTAGGATTTGACCTAATGCCGAATGACCTCTACGGGACCGTGCCGAAAATGTGTACAACCATACAAAAGCTCGGAACACTTGTTCTGCTGACCGATTTTGGTGTGAATCGGACCAAGCGTTGACTCTGGTATCGTTTTTAAGCCGGTCGGAAGGAGATCAGAAGGAAACAGTGTTAACAACGTTACAAGGAACATTATTATTGAGTTTGCAGCTCAATCCAAACATGTCAAGGAATTTGACCTTTGGCCCCTATAACGTGACCCGGGTACGAATAGGGTCAACTGTAATGTTCTGGATTTACGATATCACGAGGATTATTTCCTGTCAAATTTCAGTTCAATCGGAGCTTGTTTGTAAATTTTGCCATTGACCTTGAACTTTGACCTTTGGGGGGTCGAGAACTATCATAGACCTCTTCTACATATTAAAGTTACATTCACTGTTAGTAGAACGGCCTTTATCTGTCATCTTGGCTGAGATAATCCAATTGGGTTTCTTTATTTTTTAGCATTTTTTGGCAAAATTGGGGCACCTTTGACCCCCTTAGACCTTTGATCCCGCTATTAAAAAAAACTCGTGTACACACAACAAAAATGCATTGTTCCAATGCAAGTAAAAAAATTCTTACTATGTTAGTTTGGAGGATACACAAAAAGTCTTGAAAATTTTATCTAAAAACCCCGGAAATGACCTAAATGACATTTGACCTCCAAAATAAAAATACCTTGTTACAGCAGGTAACATGAATGGCATATGGAACGTTAAGTCACTTTTCTTAGACTATGTTTGGGTTTTAAGATAAAAAAATGGCATTTTGGAAACATTTTAGTTTTTGACGAGTGCCCTTAAATGACCTTTGACCCCAAGGCCGAGCACAACGTGGTGAAGGGCATTAAGCGGCTGCAAGTGTAGGAGTAACGTTTTACCATGCAACGTTGCATATAGCAGCTAGCTATTTTTTGCGATTTTTTGAAGGAGTTTTTCCACATTAAGACCGAAGGCACCTTAATGACCCAGATTGACTCTCGACCCATAATTTTGTGAAGGGTCTCAAGCACTTCATAGCATGAGTACGTTAACCATGCACGTGTAATCTGTAGTGCTGCAACTTTTTAAAGCAAAATGACACTTTGACCATGTGATACCTATGTTGACCCGACAGGGTCCAGTTCATGGGAAATAAATGGATGCCGCAGCTGGTCATTGGTCGTATGGTATGGTCACAATACGTCAAACCATGGAATGAGCTAGAGGCAATGACGTGTTCCACCAGATGTTGCCAGAAGAAGAAAGAAAACTAGATCTGAGGACAGATCTGAGCACAGTCGAGGTAGGGCCTTTGACCCTAATGACCTTTGATCCAGAACAATATTTTGAATTATCGTCATATCTCATTACGGATCCTTTCATATGTCAGCTGAGAGCATTTTGAAAATTTGACCTTTGACCTCTAATGACCCTTTGACCGCAAAAATATTTTCAACATGCTAGGAATATCATAAGGAACATTTCAATCAAATTTCAGCTCAATCGGAGGCATTTGAGAATTTGACCTTGACCTCTTAATGACGTTGGACACCTCGAATATTTTCAACATGGTTTAGAATGTTCATCAGGATCATTTCAGTCAAATTTCAGCGTAATCGGAGCAGTTTCCCAAATTGACCTTTGACCTATTGACCTTGACCTCGAAAATATTTTCAAAATGATTAGATGTCATAAGGATGATTTCGTAAATTTCAGCTCAATTGGAGATTTTAAAAATTGACCTTTGACCTCTTAATACCTTTGACCTCGAAAAAAATTTTCAACATGTTTAGACAGTCATCAGGGATCATTTCAGTTCAAATTTCAGCTTAATCGGAGCCAAATTTGAAAATTTGACCTTTGACCTATTGACCTTTGAGCCGAAAAAATATTTTAGCATGGTTTTTAGAAAGTATAGAAATTTCAGTTAAATTCCAGCTCAATCGGAGCATTTTTAGAATTGATCTTTGACCCTGGATGTCCTCCATTGACCTATATGGAATTTATAACATGCATCTGTGCCAGTAGAACCACTCTACCACTTGCATATGTTAGATATGATTTTTGAAGATATTTAAACTTCAGGCGGAATGCCCCTTAATGACATTTGATCGTCATGCTGGGCATAACTTTTATGAAGGGTCCGGAGCTGCTTCATATCCATCGGTTATGTACCATGCAACATTAATCTGTAGGAGGAGTAGCATATTTGGTGAAAAAAACGTTTGTGGCGTTCATGTGCCTTTACGTGGACCTTGACCCCAAAAAAGTTGGGTCAAATATGAGGGAGTGGTCATGATGTTTGTGTCAAGTCCTGTCAAACATTGATGAAAAGTATGTTGGTCAGAACCACTGACCCCGCTAAACATGGATAGCGGGTCCGAGTCGCTGATTGAAACAACAGGGAAGGGGGTTTTCGCCCTCTACAATATGGCGGTGAAACAATGCATACACCTTGTCAAACAATAGAACATATGTGTGAATAGTGGTGCGCAAGAGGTGTAGCATTGTTTCCGCATATGTAGAGGGCCAAAAAAACCAAACTTCCTGTTGTTTTTCAATCGGCGACCATTCAACTGTGCGGCAGCCACTATCCAGGTGCGAGGTAGTGGGCAGAACGAGCACAATTGAAGTTTGACCGAGAAGTTGACAGAAAAGAAAGAACCTTACAGAAAAACAAAGCCCAGTCGAGCCCCTCGACTGTGCAAGATTAATTACAAGGAGGCCGTATTGGGAATGGATGTGACCCCTTAATGACCCCTTGAGGTGACTTGGACCTTTGACCCCCGGTAACTTCCACCAATATGTCATTAATGTCATTAAATGTTTTTTAAGTCTTAAACAACTTTACAAGATCAATATTATTGAGTTTCAACTAAAATCCAAGCATGTCAGGGCATTGACCTTTTCACCCCTATTAAACGTGGACCAATGGGTCACGGATGGGGTCAACTGTACTTGTTCTGTATTTATAATGCCACACGGATTATCCCTGACAAAATTTCAGCCAATTGAGCTTGTTTTGTAGATTTTGACCTTTACCTTGAACGTTGAACTTGGGTGGTCGAGACTATCAGAGACCTCTCCTACATTAATGTTCATCACTTCAGCCGCAATAACGGTCTTTATCTGACTTCTATAGGCTGAGGATAAATCCAATTTGGTCTGATTTTTAACATCTTTTGTCAAAATTGACCTTTTGACCCTTAATAACTTTGATCCTGATAAAAAAACCTCGTATATAAACACAATCAATTGCCTTGTTTCCAATTGCAATAAATGACCGTTGACCCCTAAAATAAAAAAACATTGCATACATCCGGTAGCACTATGCATATCTGAAGTTAGTACACTCTACATGTTACATTTTGAGATAATTTTTTTTTGAATATTTTTTAGTTTTGCCGGCAGTACCCCTTAAGACTCTGACCCCCATATCGAGCACAAATTTTGTGACGGGTCTTAAGCTGCTTCGTATTTATGAGTCACGTGACCATGCAATGTTGCATATGCAAGAGGTATTTTTGAAGATTTTCACATAAGACCGGAAGTGCCCCCTTAATGACCTCAGATTGACCTCTCAACCAATAATCTTTTGTGAAGGGTCTCAAGCTACTTCAAATGCATGAGTCACGTCACCGTGCATTGTAATATGTAGGCGCTGAAATTTTTAAAGCAAATAACTTTGACCCCCGTGACCCCAGATGACCCGGACAGGGGTCAAAGTCATACGACATAAATGGGATGCCTCAGCCGTCATTTGGTGGAAGTCTGGTCATAATTACGTCAAAACAATGACTGAGCTAGAGGCAATAATTGAAGTGTTGACAGAAGAAGAAGGAAACTAGACCTGGGGGACAGATCTAATTTACAAGACGGCCGTATTGGGAAGGGATGGTGATCCCCATTAAGACCCCTTGAGGTGGACTTTGACCTTTGACCCCTGTAAACTTCACCAATGTTCATTAATGCATTAAATGTATTTTAGATTAACCACTTTACAATGATCAATATTATTGAGTTCAACTCAATCCAAAAGCATGTTCAGGGAGTTGACCTTTTCACCCCTATAACGTGGACCCTTCTGGGCCGGATGGGGTCAACTGTACTGTATTTATGATGCCACAGGATTATCCCTGACAAATTACAGCTCAATTGGCGCTGGTTGTCGATTTTGAACCTTTGACCTGAAAGTGGATCTTTGGTGGTAGAGACTATCATAGACCTCTTCCTACCATTAATGTACATCACTGCCGCAATAACGGTCTTTATCTGTCTTCTAGAGGATGAGATATAAACAATTGGTCTTTTTTTAGCATTTTGGCAAAATTGACCTTTTGACCCCTTCATGACCTTTGACTCCCGGATAAAAAAAAACCTCCGTGTAACACAACAAAAAGGATGTTCCAATGCAAATCAAAAAATTCCACTATTCTTGTTCTGGAGATAAAAATTCTTGAAATTATTGACCTTAAAACCGAAATGACCGTAAATGACCTTTTGACCTCCAAAACCAAAATATCTTGCCATACACCAGTTAACATAATGCAATCTGAAAGTTAAGTCACTGTACTATGTTTGGGTTTTTGAGATAAAATTATATTTTCGAATATTTTGGAATATTTTTGGTTGTTTGAACCGATTTTTTTTCCCCCTTAATGACCTTTGAGGGGGACCTCCATGACCGACAAAACTTTGGTGAAGGTGGTAAGTTTCTTCATATGATGAGTCACCTGACAATGCACGTTTTTCATCTAGCAATAGCTTTTTTGAAGATTTTTTGAAGATTTTTCACTTAAGACCGGACGTGCCCCCTTACTGAACCCCAGATTGACCTCTCAACCCTCTTTTGTGAAGGTCTCAACTACTTCATATTCAGTGAGTCCACGTTCCGTGCTTGTAAAATCTGTAGGCTCTGAAACTTTTTAAAGGAATGACACTTTTTGACCCCTGTGACCATAGATGACCCCGGACAGGGGTCAAAGTCATGTGACATAAATGGATGCCTCAGCGGTCATTTGGTGAAAGTCTGGTCAGAAAACGTCAAACCAGACTGAGGCTCGACGCAGTTGCCGTGTTGACAGAAGAAAGAAGAAGAACTAGACCTGGGGACGGATCTAATTTACAAGAGCCTGTAATTGGGAATGGATGGTGATCCCCTTATGACCCCTTGAGTTACTTGACCTTTGACCCCTTTAACTCAAGTTTAGAAGTCATAACATCTTTTATGCGACATTTCAGCTCATGAATCACGATTCATGGATTTTTTTAATGTATTTTTGACTAAGACCACTGAAGTAACCCCTAAATGACCCCTTAACGACCGTAATTGTCGCGAAAATATTTTAAACATGTTTCGAATGTCCATAATGATCATTCCCTTCCTGACAAATTTTCAGCTCACATCGGAGCTTGTTTTGTAAGTTTTTGACCTTTTTGACCTTGAACTTTGAGCCTTTTTGGTCGGACTATCATAGACCCTCTCTACCATTTGTTAAATCACTGCAGCAATAACGTCCTTTATCTGTCTTCTATAGGCTGAGATATAACGATTTTGTTTTTTTTTTAAAGGATTTTTTTGGCATAAAAATGGACCTTTTTGACCAACCCCCTTATGCCCTTTGATCCCGGATTAAAAAACCTCGTGTACACAACAAAAATGCATTGTTTCCATGCCAATAAAAAAAAATCTACTCAGCTTAGTTCTGGATATAAAAATTCTTGAAATTATTGACCTAAAACCGAAATACATTAAATACCTTTGACCTCCAAATAAAAAAAATAACCCTTTGGGCCAGACACCAGGTAACTGACATGCAAATCTGAACGTTAAGTCACTGTACTATGTTTTGGTTTTTTGATATAAACATTTTTGAATATTTTGGAATATTTTTGGTTTTTGACCGAAGTTCCCCTTAATGACCTTTGACAACCCATGCCGAGCGCAACGTTTGTGACTGGTTCTTAATAAGCGCTGCTTCATCTG
>JAMKCH010027330.1:0-50527 GCA_023653785.1 Ophioderma brevispina | reverse complement strand
ACCCTGAAAGACTACGATCGAATATGTTTCAAAAGCACAGATAAAAGACGGCTTTGGAACCAAGACTTTTCTTGTATAGTACAGGTGTTTAGGCTTCATATATAAAATATTATGTTACGCATCGGCAAGTGTCACAAATTTATTATTTTATCTATACACAACTGCAACTGGAGTGTTGGGAATCTATCCATTGCCATTTAGAAAAGTAAACTTTATTTAATTTATTATTGTCCATGAGACACGTGGTCCCGTAATTGATTTCAAAGTATTTTACAACGTCATCTCTTCAATTACGGCAGCCACAACTGATATCTGTAGCATTGTTTCAAGCTTAAAAACCTTTTTTGAAAAAGAAAAGTTGGAAGGGAATCCTACCTTGCTACATAATATAATGCAGAGAATGGAAACTGCTACAGAGCAACATTATACAGACTTTTTGAAACCAAAATGTGTTGTACAGAAGATACTCTTCAAATACTAGAGTAAACTAAATACAACAACTTTTAAAATCAATAAAATTATAGAACAATACAAAGACGCAACTTACAAATATCTGCATAAACGTTATAGCGCCTGTGTGCATCATATAGGCCCAGATGATAAATGTAAAACATATCCAGTTAGGCCTCTTGAGATGTTTTTGATTCAGTGGATACAAAATGCCTCCTCTCCCGAACAGTGGACTGTGTCCAAAAAGATTTGGAAGTCTTGCGGTCACTTGGATTTACTATAGGCCTCTAAGAGGGTCTCTATCAAACAAGTTTCATGATCCTAGCACCTATGGTTTTGCTTGGAAATTAACATTTTGACCTTGAAATTAGGTCAAAGGTAATTCTGCAAAAACTTGGTGTAGACCTCTAAAAAGGTTTTCTATCAAACAAGTGTAGTGATCCATATCACCTATGGTTTTTGAGCTTGTGCACAGATGAAATTCTTGACAAACACAAGCACAGACACTAACGCCATGTCTGAATAGTACCATTGAGTACTCTAGCGACATGCTGGGGTGTAACCAGCTTTTTCTGGGGGAGGGGGAAGGGGGCCACAGTTTTTAGGGAGGCAAGTGGGTTAGTGCAGTATAGCCCTATGTTACTTTCGCTGTGTGTGCAAAAAAATACAAATTCCACACGGTGGAAAGGGGGAAGATTTCCCACAGGGGGCAGCTTCTCTTCCCCCTTTAATTACCTCAACCGCAACTTGTCGGACTAGCATCACGTACCCATTTTCAATGCTGGATACGGGAGCATATTTAGGGGTTAAAGAGACATGAGGACATTTCCAGCAAGAAGCACCCCCAATTTTTGTCGAACCCCGTTTTTTTTTGTTATTTTGCTGCTTACCAATGTATTAGATCACTCCTGAAGTGAATAAGCCGTATATGCCGTCTTTATATAACAGATGATCATTTAGTAATTTCTGTCGTGCACGACAGAAATTCAAAGCATGATTTCTATAGGGAACGATTACGATAGCAAGCAAGCTCAAAACAAGGTTTGTGGTTTTCTTTTGTACTTGTTTGTTCAATAAAAGAGAAATTTGTATCCAAAAAAATCTCCTCCTGTCACTTTAAGTTCATAACTGCTTTTTTGGGGCTCCATTCGAAATGCAAATCTGCTAGATGTGCACTGCATACTGCACATGCTGTTATCCCGGCTTGAAGACCCAAAGAGCGTACTTCTAATGCAACTCTTGTATATATGCAAACCCGGAACTGTAGCAGCAAAATAGAAGGTCTGGCTTCTACATTTGGCATAAAGATGTCAAAACTGAGTGAACAGTTTTCAATAAAACAGATTTTTTAAAGCGGCACTGGCACATTTTCAGAAAATATGAAATTTCTTCAATATGCTCGCAAATGATAGTCTAGGCCATTGGAAGAATAGAATAAATATATTTTACACATAAAGGCATCATACCCAAAGCAGAGAGGGACATTATTAAGAGGTGAAAGACATCCACGTAATTTGTAGGCTAACTCTTAAGTTTGCCGTAACTTTGATCAACAAATGTGTCTATTACATGAATATCATAGACTCGTACTCATTGATATTAAAACCACAAAGGTCACAGACCTGTCAAACAAGGTGCATGCCGTGGGAATCAACTCTGGCGTGTGTTTTCTTGTGTTACACGCCATTTCGGCATCGTTTGCTAAATTAATGTCGCCAGCGACATTAAATATAAAATCGTTTTATTTACCTATAAGCGCGCTGATGTGGGCTTAATAATTTCAGGTGAGGGCTAAGTTATATAAAATATTAAACCATGACAAAAAAATACAATTTTGAAAAATCTAGAGCGGCGCACTATTTTTCAAATGTGCCAGGTCCTTTAAGTGCTGAAACCTTGTCTATTTCAAATCCATCCAAGTCAAGTCTAAGGTGAGAAGATAATGGCTGGGTCTAATGGCTTGTTCTTGAACCAGTCTCAAAAATTTGAATCACACAACATGGTAAAACTCTTGAGAGCACAATAACAGAACAAAAATCAAAACATAGGGGTAGCACTAATTTGTGTTTTGGGGCAACAACCTGCAGGGGTTGCGGATACGCCTAAGGCCCTGGCTTCCACTGCCTATTGCAGATGTTGAGCTTTAAAAGAGATATCCCTGGCACATTTGAAAAAAATAGGCGCCCTCAAAGATTTCAAAATCGATATTTTTTGCATGGTTGTAAAGCTTATACAAGCCCTCACCCGAACTGATTAAGAACCAGATCAGCTTCCTTATGGGTAAACAGAACTATTTAAAAGTTAAAGTCGCCGGCGATCCTTAATTCAGCAGATGACGAAAAATGGCGTTTAACACAACGAAACACGCACCTTGCCGTTTGCATGTTTCCCCACGCTATGCACAGGTGATTGGTCTAGAACCTTTGTGGTTTTAATATCAGTGAGTACGAGTCAAAAAATATTCATTTAATATACACATGTGATGATTAAAGTTATGGAAAACTTAACACTATAATTGCACACAAAGGCAGCATTTTTAGACTGCCTGCCACATGTATTGATCGAGTCTCGATCACTGAGCACAGTAAGTGTAAAAAGTTGGCCTACAAAGTCACATGGATGTCTTTATCTATATAATGGTCCCTATCTGTTGGGGTATGTTATTTTTACATGTAAAATATTCATCTGTTTCTTCAAATGGCTAGACTATCATGTGAGAGCAAATGAAGAAAGAAATTTCATTATTTTGTGAAAATGTGCAGTGCGCTTTAAATCTATACTACTAAGAAAATGAGCTATGCCCATCCGTCTATGCAAGTTGTCTGTCTGCCTATGCGTTCGTTATGCTTGGATACATGGGGCTGCTATTTGGAATGATGGTTGGGGAGTACGTCTGACATTTGTTTGCAGGGTTTTGAGTGACCTAAAAAAGGTCAAAGTATAACAGAAATCCAGCTTAAAAGACATGGAGGAGATTCCAGAAAGAAAGCGCCCCCCCCCCCAATTTTTTTGGAACCCGGGTGCCTTTTTGCATATTTGGAATGCTTTCCAAGTATTAGATCACACCTGAAGTGAATAAGCCGAATACACCGTCTTATGTAATAATATGATGATTTAGTACTTTCTGTCGTACGTGCACGACAGAAAGTTGAAGCACGGTGTTCTATGAGGGACAATTACGTGAGGAAGGCAGGTTCAAAGCAAGGTTTGTGTTTTCTTTTGCCACTTGTTGTCCAATAAACCTTCGGAGCGTTCTACGGTGGTGTCGACATCGATTCTGTGCAATTGAGAGAAATTCGACCTAAAAAATCTCCTCGTCACTTTAAGCTGTAAGAATTTCGTTCATTCGTCTTTAAAGATTCTGATGACAAATTTAAAAAGCAGTTGTTTTTAAAGTACAAATAAACACAGGATTTTCCTTTTATTCGCTTCCAGATGCAAGAGATACAGAACAAGCTGACATAGGTAAGATATGGATAAACAAATTTGAAGACTCTCAGATGGTGATTATTAGAGGAGGGATAAAAGCGACAGTGGGTTTTGCAGCTGGGCAATCGTGACTCGTCAAAAATATAAAATGGCAACACGTGAATTTGGAAAAAAAGCCATTCTAATCTTTAAGGGAAATTTTAAGACTTATCCCCAAGAGTAATACCTGCCAAATGATCACAATGAAACTTCCATGATATACACAGAACCTGTGTTGGCCATTTAGACATGACCCACATTATTGTACCACCTGAATGAATGTTCATGGAGACACTAAACAGTCAGTCATTCTGTCTGCCTGCTGGGTTGGTACATTTTGTGACTCTAATTTGCCTGACCCTTTATGGAATAAATGCATGTGATGCTGTACTTTATTCCATAAAGGCAAAGTGTGGGGGACACAAAATGTACCAACCCCTGCCTGCCAGTCCAGATGTTTAAAGGCTCAAACTCAGAGATTTTAAAATATAATTTTTTGTGTGTATTAATTAAAATAGTTGACTAGAACTAAATATAGTCACCTTAAATGCTCAATTCCAAAGTTGAGATGAATTGGATTTTTCATTTAGATGCAGTAAACATTTATGTATAGTACAACAGTACCACAGGATACTGCGTATGACAAAATATATGGATCCGGAATTTTAAAACATAAGTTTGGATTTTTTATTATGAAGGACTTCAATTTGAGCTTAACTATTTCACACAGTGATTAGTATATGGACAAGCACATGCAAAGTACACAATTTGTTTGAAGATTGAGGGTGCCCTCGTCGGAAAATCTCTGAGTCAACCTTTAAGTTACACCTAAAATATGTTTGCTGTAACAGAAAAAAATATTCAGGTCGGTCACAACAATTGGTTAACAGAATTAGGGTAAATGCTTCATTTAGAAGTCCCAAAATAGATCGGGCACATTAGGAAATGAAGTATTTAACATTATTCCCACCTGGTGCTTATGCTAATTCGCATGTGGCTAGAGTTGTGCAGTAGGGTGGAATAAATGGCAATACCTCATTTGCATACTGGGACTTCTATATGAAACCTTCCAAAATTGAGGAGATGAATCTTCCTAGTGAAATGCTCCAGGTTAGTATTCTGGTCATTTTTAAAAGACCTCTGAGGTCGACTTATTAAGTGTGTTCTGTGTGGTTTTAAGGTCCCATTGTAAAAGTGAAAACTGTAGTTTGGGGAATTGCAGTTTTATTCACAGCATGGTTTACAAATATTTGCATTTTCACCTGAATCACATAATTCAGTAGTCACAACCTTTATTATTTTACATCTTTTTTGTTTTCTTGGCTTTCTTGTGTTCAATGGGAAAAAGTGAAGCACAGTTGGGATTAGAGATCTTAAAGGTGTGTGTTCCGATCGTCTTTGGGACCACCTGATTTACCCGGAAGTAGTATCTATTTTGATATCAGATGAAAGGCCATATTTTTCTCATTGTCATCCTGAAATTTGAGACTTCAAATCCATTTCATTCCCAAGATATAAACAAAAAACTGCCGTTTTAACCATCAATATTAGCACAGTATTGAATAGGGCGTTGCACTATGCATTATCGCGTCTGGCATCAAAACCGCAAGTTTGTTTCCCACGGTACTTGATGGGAGGCATGTGCAAGTGCCAGGCTCTCATATCAAGTAGAGAACACAATACACGTAAATTGGAACAAGTACCTTTAATGTTAATATTATGGTATTTTGATGATTGCGTTTTGGTGTTATAAACGAAGATTTAATTACTTGAGATGTATTTTCAGAATTCTGGTAAATTTTGCAGTGTAGTGGGATTCTATTCAAGAATCTGCAGTGCTATAACTTTTGTTTAGTTTATAAGTTCTTTAGAACCTGATGCATTTGTCATGAATGGACATTTGTTTTATGTCGGGCATATCTTGGCATTAACAGCTGTAATAAAGGAGATCGTGGAGAGAATACGTGCTGCTTTCAAATTTGCTGGTCCAGGGTATTAGCAAGATGTAATCCACAACATGTGGAACGAATCTCAGCTCCTTACCTTAAAATTTAGACGTGCCCTTGCCTTCTGTCGTATCCCTATGTTCTTGATTGCTGTGCTTAGTTTATGGCATGTGTAGTTTATAGATAAATTGTACATATTATTGTTTCATCTCTTGGCTTTTTGTGTCGTCTGCAAGAATTGCAGAAGGCACGTAGGGATTACTCTAGTCGTATGTCTGTGTGTGTGTCTGTAGTCAAAATGTTAACCCTTAATATATTGCATGCCGTATGAGTTCCGTAAGGGCTACGATGATGTAACTTGGTGGAAAGGAGGGGGGCGGGGTAGGGTACTTGTTGGTGACCTCATGTGACCTTGTTGATCTCATGTGACCTTTAGCCCCATTCACAAACCGCAACGGCAGATGACACTCGTGGTTCGGGGACTACGATGTATTTTTTTTCCATCTCTTTTGGTCCTCCTGTCTGCTTGGTCTGCTAATACAGGCTTTAAGAATGTCTTGGAGGTATATGTACATTCTTTTATTAATTTTGAGTATTTTTTAAATATGGTAAAATGTTTATATAATTTTCCACAAAAGCCTACTCTTTTTCTTTTAGGCATCGATTACATTGTGTATATCTCATCTTAGTTAATGTGAACAAGCTTTTTGTACCTTTAAAGGACTACGCATTGGACATTTAAATTTGATCTAAAATATAAAGTTAAGGTGAATTTTAAAAGCAGCTCAAATAGTTTAGCTGCCATTAATGCTGTATAGTAGGCCTATGGGAGTCATATATACTTCCAGGAAACCCAGAATTCACAAATACAATAGTTTTTAATGCAAAATCATTCAAAGCTTTGGCACATACATGTCTTTGTTGGTCTTTAACACCCAATACAAAGGCATTAAATTTGGTAGTTGGAAGTAAAATTCTATGCATTTGTAAGCAATTCATCACTGATGGGTTTGTTTTGAAAAAAGGGAAATGCAAAAAGTCTGATGCCCATGATATACTACCAGTCGCAAGGAGCGTAGCGATTTTTTTATGACATCACTTCCGTCGCTTATTGGAAAAGCGACTGCCGATATCTAATCGATAAGTCGCTAGCATACCCAAGCGACTTGACGCAAGCCCACGCAAGCCAGTTTTCTTGAATTCAACTCAATCGCTCAGACGCTCCAGACACTGGAAGCGATTGACAAAACGCTGCGAGCGTTTTTTCACTAGCGATTTTGCAGTCGCACACTGCGACGGCAAGTATATCATGGGCATAAGTGTCCAATCTTTCAATTTTATTTATGCATTTCATCACTAACGGTTTGTTTTTAAATACCAGATTAGTGCAAGAAAGATTTAGCGAGTCTCATCTTTCTTGCACTTCCACAGCATATTCATAACAAATCAAATTATGTCAAGGTTTTTTACGCAGCATGATGGCCTATTACATATCTGCCAACATTGAGAACCCATATATTAGAATGCATGTGTTTTTAACACTTAATCACAAAGCCCTAATGAGTGGTGTTGATTTGTGGCCCACTTTATTAAAGGCCTCTAGTGGAGTACACAAGGGCAAAGTCCCCTGAAGTTCTGGGTATTAGTATTTTTTAAGCCCCAAGAAGAGCTTCAGGAGCTCAGGATTTTTCTGGCAATTATTTCAAGATTTCATTGGAATTTCAAACAAGGGAAAAAACTGTCAAAATCAGAATATTCTGATTTTTTTCAACATAAAGAGTTCAAAATAGGGACAACTCCTATAAAACAGGAAAGGTTGGCAGGTATGCTATTGACAGGTAATGTTTAATGTAACTTTCTTGAAGTGTATGGCAGATAAGAACCTTGTCGCAGTGCATTCCTTAGGATTGCACTTGACCATATGCACAGTTATTTTTAAAACAAGGGGGTTCTTGAACCAGTCCTCTCACCTGCTTTCATGTTCACCTGGAGCATAATAGTGTTTTTGCTTAGCATATGCAAATCAGCTCATCAAATATGCAATAAATGCCCCTGGCCACATGTGTTAGTGATAAGCTTTCATATGGTGATGGTGGTCATATCCTCGTAGCATCTACAATAATGTACTTTCTATTTCTTTGCATAAATTATGTAAATTAGCTACTTATTATATTTGACCTCAAAATCTAAACAGGTCAAGAACCTCTTGCCCTCCTACCATCCACAAAGTTTCATCACAATAAATCAGAACCAAAATCTCATTTTGTAGTCCTCGTTCAATACTCATTTGACAGGGACAAAAGAGTAAGAAAGGTTCATGCGATGTCTTCCAACATTTTAAGGTCTGTAAAACAAGTTGATAACACGTTACAGTTGCTGCCAGAATTGTTCAGAAGTGGGCAACGCACGCGTCGTAATATCTGCATAAAGGGGGCGGAGTCTATGGGTAGTCTCATGCGCGATTAACCAATGAGGAGGCCAACCTATCGACAAGCCAATCCGGCATTCACCTCCGTGTTGACGCACGTCACGCTCGGCGCACGGTAAATAACTGAACAATTCTGACAGAGTATAGTTACTGATGAATGCATGCATTAAGGCGTCATCTGCAGTAAAATCTTTCATGTTGTCCTTTTCATTATTTATGTTGTAAATATTAGAAACAAGTATTTACAATACAAGCTCAGTTTAGGTAGCTTTTGTTAAAACTGTAACACTAAATATACAAAGAAAGGTAATATATTTCAAAGCAAGTGCATAGTTTGTCTGGCACAATTACTTACATGATACCTTTTGCATCCATGCTATATCATGTTCTTTATTCCGTTATTGAAATAACAAACATGAGAGTAGGTATGAAGGGTATAATGTAATTATGCCTATTTTCCTATTCATTTAGGTTGGTATTCTGAAATGGAGACTAACTTTAGACCTGGGTTTAAACCAGGGTTAGTCCTACAAGAGGGGACCCTTTTTCCTTTCAAAATTTGCCCAACTAGTGAACAAGACTGCACGGAGATTCATACCCAGAGGCTGTAGGACGGAATATATACCAGGCCTTTCCAAGGAATGTGCAAAAAAAAATCAGAATATTCTGTTTTTTTCAACTAAAGAGTGTTCAAAATAGGGCCAACTCCTATAAACAGAGTTGGCATTATGCTATTGACAGGTAATGTTTTAAATGTACTTTCTTGAAGTGTATGGCCGATAAGAACCTTTCGCAGTGCATTCCCCTTAGGATTGCACTTGACCATATCACAGTTATTTTTAAACAAGGGGTTCTTGAACAGTCCTCGCACTGCTTCAATGTTCAACCTGGAGCATAATAGTGTTGTTTGCTTAGCTAATGCAATCAGCTCATCAAATATGCAATAAATGCCCCTGGCCACTGTGTTAGTGCTAAGCTTTCATATGGTGATGGTGGTCATATCCCGTAGCATCCTAATATGTAACTTTCTATTTCGTTGCATAAATTATGAAATTATCTTACTTTATTATATATTTTACCTCACAATCTAAACAGGAGGTCAATAACCTCTTGCCTTCCTACCATCCACAAGTTTCATCACCATAAATGAGAAAACCAAATCTCATTTTGGTATTCCTGTTCAATACTCTCATTTGACCGGTCAAAGAGTACGAAAGGTTCATAGCGATGTCTTCCAACATTTTAAGTCTGTAAAAAAGCAGTTGATTAACACGTTACGTTGCTGGCCATAATTGTTTCAAGGTGGGCCGCGACAAACGTCCTGTTATACTCAATGCATATAGGGTGGCGGAGTCTATGGGTATTCTCATTCGCGCTTACCCAATGAGGAGGCCAACCTTCGGACCAGCCCATCCTGCATTCCCTCCGTTTTGGCGCACTGCACGCCGGCGCACGGTAAATAACCGAACAATTCTGACAGAGTATAGTTACTGATGAATGCATGCATTAAGGAAGGCGTCATCTGCATAAAATCTTTCATGTTGTCCTTACATTCAGTATTTATGTTTGTAAATATTAAACAAGTAGTACATACAAGCTCAGTTTTTAGTGTTTTGGTTAAAAAAAGCTGTAACACTAAATATACAAGAAAAGGTAATATATTTCAAAAAGCAAGTGCATTTTTGTCTGGCACATTACTTACATGATCCCCTTTTTGCACCATGCTATATCATGTTCTTTATTCCGTTATTGAAATAACACAAACATGAGAGTAGTCTGCAGGGTATAATGTAATTATGCCTATTTTCCTATTCATTTAGGTTAGGTATTCTGAGATGGAGACTAACTTTAAGCCTGGGTTAACCCGTGTTATCCTAACAAGAGGGGACGCCTTTTTCTTTCAAAATGTGCCCAACTAGATGAGGACAAGACTGCCAGAGATTCATACCCAGAGGCTGTAGGACGAATATATACCAAGGCCTTTTACCAAGGAATGTGCTAAGAAATATTCAAGAGTATATCACCATTTTGAAGCTGATCCTTTCAAGTGCTGAAACAACTGCTAAAGTGGAGGAAGGTTCGGAAAGGATCTCCCAGGAAAAAGATCAAAACCTGCACACTTAATTGAATCCACGATTGACCCCATAACAGCAAGAAAGCATGGTCTACCAGCCGAAGCTCCGAGGATCCAATAGAACCTCCACAGCAACACAAATTCACACACCCAACCAGTTGCCCCCCAACTGCTTTAAAAAATGGCAAGTGCAGAAGAAACCAAGAAGATCAAACTAGAACCATAAAAGGTATAGTGGTGACCCTTGTTTCACTCACCCCTCAACTTGCGAATTGAAATCTGGTATTGCTAAACTTAAAACCGTGCTACACCACATCTCTACTGAGCACTAAAAAATCTTGGGCCAGTAGTCAAAGGAATGCTTTCTTGAGCTCTACAATTGCCTGCCTTATTTCCTAAAGGTTCCCAAAGATCTGAGGAAAGCACATGTTATGGCACTTCCAAAACCTGGGAAAGATCCATCCAACCCCAAGAGCTACACAGACCTATATCACTCCTTAGCCATAGCTACAAGCTCTTTGACACGCCTCCTGCCAATCGTATCGCACCTTTGGATGACGACACCGCATACCAGAACAAGCAGGTTTCCGCCAGCAAATCAACACAAGCCAAGTAACTCACCCTAACTCAACACCTTGAGGATGGTTTCGATAAGGGTATGGTACCGGAGCTGTGTTCGTCGACCTAATCACAGCATACACACTGTTAATCACAGATGCCTCCTCCATATGATCCTGGAAATTCCAAGGACAATCCGGTTGACTGAGCTTATCCGAGCTATTGCTGGCAAACAGATGTTCTTTGTTCAGCTAGTAGCGAAGAAGAGCCGCTGGCGTAGGCTCAAGAATTGTGTACAACAAGGGAGTGTGCTTGCACCTCTTCCTGTTTCACCATATATACCAACGACCACCTAGGAGTGCAGGAACCTGTCGTTTATTTATGCAGACGATCTTGTAATTAGCGCACAAGAATGGCCACTTCACAGTTTTTGAAGAGAGACTCTCCAAAGTTTGGATGAACCACTCCTATTATGAGGAAAAAACCACCTACGTGCAAATCCATCTAAGGCACAGGTATGTGCTTTCCATCTAACGGGCAAACCGTAAAGCCAAACGTCGCTTAAAGTTACCTGGTCTGGACTCCCTGGATCACTGTGATAACCCTTTCTACCTAGGTTCCTTGGACCGGCACTCTCTCTTATAAGAGAACCCAAGACCCGCATCGAGCAGACGAAGAGTAAAGTATGTTCACGCCCAAAAAAAAATAAACATCTTGACCAACTCACTGGCACAAGATGGGTGCTCTCCCGCACATCCCAAGATCTCCGGCACTTTGCCCTGTGCTACTCATGTTGGCAAGTATGCCTGCCCTGTAGGGGAAGATCCAAACCACCATGCCAAGAATCGCTATGATCCACAGCGTTAAATGGACTCCTGCCCGGCTTATCACAGGATGCCTCGCCCACACCAACGGAAAACCTTACATCCTAGCAAAAGGATTGCTCCACCAGACATCCGTCGTAGCCTAGCGAGCATGCAAAGCGTAGCTGCTGGCCAAGTATCCAATGTGAAGGACACTATGTCCGGACAGAAACCAGCTGCCAACCTCTTAATCCAAAGAGTTTTTTAAAGCAAAGTCCAAACCTCTATGAAACAGTCTCTCAGGAGTAAGAGAGTCGCCTTGTTGGAAGAAAGCTTCCATAACCAAGTCACATCTATCGGTATTGAACCTGGTGAGCATCTCCCACTGGAGCTGACTGCCTCATGGCGAATGGCGATGCCTCAATAGATTGAGAACCAAACTTGGCCGATCTAAGTTTCCTTGCATAGTGGGTCTCTCTTTGAGCAGATCAGGAATACTACTGGGGTTGTGGAATAGCACCACAGACATGGAACACCTCTTGGTCTGCCCACTGCTTGGAGCAACAATGCACAAACAAGACCTTGCGGAATTCGCTGAAGCAGCCAGAAACTTTGTAACCCCATCTCTGGCGGATCATATTTGAGAACCACGTTGTTTGACACGATAAGAAGAACCAAAAGTAAAAAAAGTTCCCAGAAAATTCCAAATAAGCCTTTTTATATCATCACTTTTGCACAAATGCTCGCATGCCTGAAAACAGGCAGAGAAATCGGGCCTTGTTTTTTTTGTTTTTAATGGTAACTAACTCCACGTCCTCTGTGCTTTTCTTCATTCAGCGTATCACTGTACAGTTCTGGTGGTGTTTGAATCTGCAATAGGTCCCAATACACTTCTCACTTCTTTGGACTTTTGTATATTACACACTTATTTTAATCGCCATGGCCATGTTGCGTCTAGAAGATATTATCTCTAGAACCTGGTGACGTTCAGGCCCCCTGCTCTCTATACAATGGAGTGGGCTACACACAGTAAACTGAATATTAACTAGTGAAACGATCCGGCCAACAATTTGGTATAAACCCCACATAGCACATTCCAGAGATAACTGTTTAACAGAAGCTGTATCTCTGGTGGTGCCCTGTTTTAGGTACAGATGCCTTTCCCATGTGCGCAACTTAGCTCACAACAAGTTCTCATTCTGTCTCTGTTATGTCGTTTATTTATAACCACATTTCAATGGACAGATTGTATGAATAACCATGGCTTAACCTCCTGCTTGGGCTCGTTGGTAATGTGCTAGCATCCGTTGTCTGCTCTCCTTACATACATCATCGATGATTGGCAGGGGTCCTTTGCTTTTTAAAAGTGTTTTTTATGCCATACCATTGAGGTGGTTTTGTTTTCATCTTAAGAACCACATAAATTCTTTCACTTTGTTGATTGAAACCTGCACCATCGTTTTTCTTGAATTTGTTGCTTTATTGTGGGCGCCCAGCTATAGCTGGCAGGACCACTTTAGCAAGCGTTGTGCGTGTGTACTGTGTTTGTGTGAATGTGTGTGTCAATAATTGTTTAAGTTTTTTTTAATTGACCTCAAATTGAAAAAGTTTAACTTCATTGGACCACCTTCGTCATAGGTGCACATGCGATCCCTCATACGTTGATGAGATCAAAGGTCACGTGCCAGGGTCAAAGGTCATGGGGCGGCCCACAGCTTATATTCTTTGAATATAGCGAGCGCGAAAGCTGAGAACCGCGAAATTCTAGTTTTGGTATGCAACACATGCGAACTTGGGATTCCATTGCTAAACCCCTTTAAGTAATCTTTGTCATCATGGTGTGAAAAAAAACATGTCCAAACTTTAGCCGCAAATTGCAGATATGATCTCCAATATGTGTACTTTTCTGCTTGAATGTTCTGATTTTGATCAGAGCAGCTTTAATTGGTTATTTACTATAAAATACAAAGTCACAAAGACTGTGTATAAGTCTAGTACCAACCTTAATTTAAAATTGTCTTTCATAATTCAACTCTACTTTTTAAAACAATTTCTTACTTAAGATATTTGATGCAAAATTGCATTTCAAAAATGGGTAATTTAGGCAGATTCTTGACTGCCCTCCCAAATTATGGGTAAAACTGTCCAATTTAGGTCATATTTCAAAAAGTGGACTTTACTTTTTAGGACCCACTACTAGTCCTACAATTTATTTAAAGTACAATGAAAAGTGATCTGTTCATCCCCTTCCTGCTTCAGTAATCACAACATTTTATTTGAGTTCACAACAATTAATTGATAACACCATGGAGGTAGAAAGAGATGGAGAGAGAACAAGTCCAATTGTACCATGCTGGTTATAATCAATACAGTGGTGAATAGTTGAGAGTGGCAATCTCCAGCTGGGCTTTTAACAGAAACTCTACATACCTTCAAACAAAATCACCTCTACAATCATGTTAAAATTGCTGTTCAGTTAGTACAATACGACCTCGCAGGCTCGCCCCATTGTTCAATGTTTGGGTCAGCTTTGGCGAGCTCTTTTAATGCGACATATGCAAGGTAATACTTTGGGAGTTGTAAATGGAGTTTAGCATTTGCTGTCCTAGAGCAAAAAGTAGTGCTTTCTGAATTACTTCCGGTAATATATTTCTGATCATTTCACAAATGGCTCAATTAACTTGGCCCGATAAAAAAAATGTATTCAACGCTTCAGACCAACAATTATCTTTTGCATTTTAATACTTAAAACTCCCTCTGCAAATATAAAAAATAATGTAACAAAACACTACCATATGAGAAAATGTACTTGTAAAATGCACTGAAAATATGATAGCCATTATTCAAGTATGAATTGGACTTTGTAGAATTGATCACAAGAGACGTTACAAGTTGACAAAGGTGATAAAAGTGATATTTTGCTAAAGGATGCAATGAAAATAGTTGTTTTTACTAGTCTTTTGGTTACAGGTCACCAGAGGTTAAATTCTGTATGACGAAGTGAAGAAGCAATGATCAGTCCTACCCGATAAGTCGGATAACAAACATTAACATCAAAGGCATATCTCACACGTTCTATCTATTGATTTCAACAATAGGATAATCGGCTTTAAATGCACTTGAAAGGTACATACAGGGGCTTAGCCAGGATTGTAATTTGACGGGAGGCTGAGACTGTCTTTGTGCCCTAAATTTGTCCAAATTAGGCTGATTTTACACGATTTTGTCAAATATGACGGGGGGGCTAGCGCCCCCTGAGCCCCCTCCCTGGCTACGCCACTGACATACTTGTACTGGCATTCACTCTCCTTCTCTTTCTACCTCCATGATAACACTCATGATATGTGTAGTCTGGTAATTCAAGGTCAAATGTCATTTGAAGAATATCTCAAGACATGCACAGATAATGTTTCATCTCTTAATCCTTGGCAAAGTGCTAGCACAAGGGTTAACACCAACATTGTCTTTAATTGTGATCAAAGAGCTACACAATGTTCTATGGCAGACCAATCATTCCAACAGCTCTGCATACCAAGCTTCATTATAGCTGATCAAAGGTTACACATGTGCAGTTCTTGGAACTCTTGCCAACATTCCAAACACAGGTGTGTTTTCCCATTCATCCCGGGCCATTCATTCATTACTACTGTGCAATGGTGGGACTCCTGTGTGAATAGGACAACAGAAGTGATATCCCATTAATGCTGTACAATTTTGCAATCCCTACTTCCCAATTGCTTCTCAGCAGAAATTGCTACAATAGATTTGCGCTGATATATGAGTGACCATCACTTTTTACTGATACAGCTGTTATTGAGGGGACTCTTTGATTTTAAAGATAGTTCCCATTGTAAGTCAGTGAAACGACTACATCCATGAATCAAAGTTGTTATTCCTTATTTTACTAATAGACTATCCAAATGCTCTGCCCCATCTCGATCAGCAAGAATCTACTATGGTATTAAACCAAACAATCTAGGCATCACAATAATCACCCTGATTGTCCACTTCAACATCAATGTCAGTTTTCTTCCATTCCAGAAGAAGGTCAAGCAGACTTTCCTTTAACTTCAGGAAACTGGGTCTCTTCTGTTCATCTGCTTCCCAGCAAATGTACATGAGGCCATACCTGTATAGATAATATTGAGTATGTGAAGAAATTTACATTCCTTCCCCCATTTGCAGTAATTATATGACATAGAGAATGAATATACCATGTTTTATAAGATCATACTTTGGAATTGGTAATATAGTTAGCAAGGAGAAAGTTTTATGTAAGCATTTGGAATCTTTAGATTTATGGAGAACTTACTAAACAATCCACAAGTGTAGAGAAAGTCCAGCTATTTAGAGGGATGATGTAATTTTTGAAAAATCCCATTAAAAAGACTACAGCACATATTACTAGTACAGTGCCAAGTGTAAATATATTATGATGTAATCATTATGAAGGAACTTGGGAATTCTAGAAGCTTGTGATTTCAAAATAAGGGGTTTCCCTCAAGTAAGCTTCAGGAGAAATGTTTATGCTAGACCAGGTGTTTGCATTGACCAAGAAGATGGCCATATTTGACTGATGTTTGTTTAAAAATATTCACTTGAGAACATTCACTTGAAGCTGTCAATTGTGTGCTTACTTCATTGTCAACAAGGAATTCCAGAATATTCTTTTCCGCTCAAGAATAGGAATTCATGACAGTAATTATTATGAGTGTAATGTTGCAGCTAGAGACATTAAAATGTCTACTAGGTGGTCACCCGGCTTTCGCGATCACCTCACCAAAGAAATCCTAAAACATAACTCCTCAATTAACTCCATCCATACCTACCAACAAATAACTCTAAAAACAACTCATTGATGAACTCCATCAATAACTCGCCAAAACAACAACAAAAAACCTCTAAAACATAACTCATCGATAAACTCCATAACTCACCAAAAATAACCCTAAAAACTCTGAACATAACTCGTCCATGAACTCCATCCACAACTCACCAAAATAACTCTAAGAACATAACTCATCAATGAACTCAATCCATACCTCACCAATAAATAACTCTAAAAACAACTCATTAACCCTTGTGGGCACTCTTCCTCAAATGATGTGAAAAATACATTCCCATCCAAAAATCAAAGAAAAAAATTCAGAAAATTTTTAAAATCACATAATGCCCCTTTAATTAAATTTGTAAACTTAACCCTTGAGGGTGCCCTTCCTCAAATGATGGGACAAATATAGTCCCACCAAAAAATCAAAGAGTGTCCTATCTTCCTTTAGCAAATCTTTGTGACCACACTTCCTTTAGATACTCTTTGTCAGTACTAACTTGTTTGGATCATCCAAGTTTAACATCCTACGTCACTTCTTTTGTTGTCCGGCGAATCCATTCCTGCGAATCGTTATGGCCCTAGTATTAAAACTTAACATACAATTGCCCAGTGTGTAACAGCCATGCCGACCTATTTCAAGGTAACAGGCCCTAACATGTTTACACACATTGCTGTTATAGTAGGATTTTTTTATTCCTGTCCATTAAAAGTTTTGGGGCGTGTCGACGATTCCTTCGTTCTGAGAGGAGGCCTACTCACCCAATCATACAATAGAAATTCGATATTTTGACGATGCCAGATCAGCTTAAGGCCATGATTAAAAATGTCCCTTTTCCCGCAAAAATTGCAAGGCAATGAACTGAAGTAATATTATTCCCAAACACCAAACTGGAACAAACTCTGAGCCTTCAACAAGAAAATGATAGGACTAATTATTACCCCCAAAGTTCTTTTACTCACTAGGAATATTATAAATCTGATACGTTTACATTTATTCCGCCTTCTTCCCGAAATAATTGCCTGACAGCCTTGGCCAATCACTTGTCTAATCTACTCGTTTTTGGGCCACTCAAAACGAACTACCGACATTTACGTGGCTAATTCCTCCGCACCCTAAGAGGTCACCGGCCCTATATTCATGCCACTTTATCCGTTCTTTGATTGACTCCAAACAAAGGAACTCGATAGTGGTCTCGACTGTACGACATCTATCAATTGATTCTGGTTTGAAGCCTTACATATTTGATACAAAAAGGTCCTGTAAAATGGGTTACTGGCATAATTTCCAGTTGAACCAAAGTTGAGCATTTAAGGCTTTTTTATTTTAATGCTCAACACATCCCCTCCAAATCAATTCTTACCTCGACAATATCGTTTACTGACAGGAATAAAAAATCAGACTATAACTGGTCTATACCTTTCGTTATGTACTCTGTTTTTTTTTTTTGCGATTACCCGCTTGTGGGGCGCTTATCCCCTAACCCGCTCGAACTTGTGATCAGTCCTGGTGTCATGCTACACTACCACCCAAGTTTCATGACTGTAAGGCACAGCTCGAGAAATAGGCGGACAGACAGACATATACACGTGGCCTATTATAACATTTCATGGGAAATCCAGAAGCAAATTCTAAAAGGATGCTAGCTAATGGATACTGTATTGTGGCTATTTCATCACTTTTTGCATACATTCAGAATTTTGAAGTCCGCAAATATTTTTGCCTTGTAGTGTTTTATGTTTACGTGTTTGAAACATTGAAAAACTCTATATATATATCCACATAGTGTTCAAACTGTAGTCCAAACACGTCCCTTCTGAAGGAAATCAAGTCCTTAGGCTTGAGCTTTGTCTTAACTGGCCCTTACTTTAGTTTATATAACCTTAAAATTTTTCCACATCTTGCTTTAGAGAGCCAATCAAGGTAAGAATATGCATTTTTCATAAACACAACACATTGACAGCAACAGGTACTTGACCCCACCTGGTGACCATGAGTCTTAAGCTGTATGCCCTCATTTAAATTGCATTAAATCCTAGACTACTATATGGAAACCAATCACATATCTCCACACCTTTATAACCCGGTTTAAAACAATCAAAATATTCAGTACGTAAATTAGTGACTATTTCCTGGACATCTTCCGTCTGACATAGAATTATTGTAGGTAACTTAATTAGATGTTTTACTACATTTCTGTTGGACATCCAGGTGGTGCTTGGAGTCATTTCCTTCCAACAGATACTGATACATTTTACATTTTGCTGACGACCAGGATAGGGATCTGTGTTGTTTATATCTCCCACTGGGCCCTCCCTAAGCCGCACTAAAAGACAGGGTTAAGTACTACTTAAAAAAGCAAGGTGCATTTCGTGATTCCTGCACCTTCTGTTTTATCATGGTTTACTAGATATTCTTGAAACAAGCTTATTCACATAATTTTAGTTGATTCGATCTCTCGTTTTGTGTTATGAGCACTTGCTTTGTTTCCCTCCCAATTTCTGTCCTTTTATGGACGAAAATACAAAATTGCGAATTTCTTACATAAGTTACTGAATTTGTCTGTAAATTTAGGTACACATGGACTACTAATGTCTAACGGTCTCAGATATTAAAAAATTCACTTTTTTGGTAAGTTGGGGATGAGGTTGTGGATCACGAAATGCCCCTTTAACTCCCCCAAACGACATTTTACTCCATTTAGCTTGGATTCATTCTTTCATATATTTCATTATTCATCATGCCAATCCCAATTCACCTCCTCGGCCAATAGAAGGTTGGTTATTTCTTTCACAGTTTCCTCCTGCACAACACTATCAAAATTCCTGGTGTACCCCACCTTCTACCCTTCCTACAGTACCTCTGAGTAGCTTCATTACATGATATGACTATATACACTCTGAGTAATACCAATCAAAATAATGCCTTCCTATATATTTGTTTGCACCTAAAGCTTCAGTTACCACAATTCTGATTGGTTAATTACATCATATAACCCTCTTAATAACCAATGAAAATAGCTGGTAGTGGGGTTAAAACACTCAGTTGCATGTTAGACATGTTTTGGCAATAAAAGTCAAGTGTACATGTGAAACATGTGGCAGTCTTTCAGTACTCAAACCAAATTTCTCAAATATTCCCATCCTTTGATATATGTTTTAATAAGAGAAGAAATAATAAAGTAGCTCACAACATCACTATTGGTGGTGAATTTGCCATCACGCAGACTCTCAATAGCCACCCATTTGACCGGTATCTTGCAGGATCTTCCATTCTTGCATATCCTGTAGTAATCAGCTCCACACACCTTTCTTGTCAGTCCAAAGTCAGCTATCTTCACAGTAAAGTTGTTATCCAACCTGATGTTAATCAAAAGTGAAAATATTATTTAATCTTCCAGTTTATTTAGAAATATAAGTTTTGTTCTAACTTAAGGGCACTTAAAAATCAATGAATAATTCACTTTAATCTGTTACTAGTACTATTTTTTAATTGGAATCGAGCTTTGTACTTTGACATGTTGCTGAATCTGTACTGATTGCAATGTTATTCAGATAACATGGGTGTGGCCATTTAGTGACCCTGGGTTACTGGTGACCCTGATGAATTCAGCAGTCCTTACGAAATAAAGCAGTCGACGTCTACATTACACTAAGTTCTGTAAAGACTGAATGGGCACCAGTGACCCAAAGTCACTAAACGACCACACCAAGATAACATCTTGTATATTATTACAACTCTAAGACTGCTGTAGAGCTTAAATAATGTGTGTCAAATATTTAGTGAAAAATTCCTAGAAATGGTGTCTTTGTTACCAAAGTTTCTTTACTTCAAGTAAGAAATATCAAAACGAGTATCACATACATGCAGTTCCTTGCAGCTAAGTCTCTATGGACAAATTTCTTATCAGCCAAGTACTCCATGCCTGCTGCTATATCCAGCATAAATCCCACAAGCTGATACAAAGAAAGCTACAAGGAAAACAATTAGGTTCCAATAGACAAATTTCTCACTGGCCATTTAGGTGTTCCAATGCCTGCTGCGACATTTAAATTCCAGTTAGAGAGTAAAGGTATTGCTACTTTATCCATATACTCAGCACTGTTTCTTCAATGAATTTAGACTGGTGGCATAACCAGGGGGCAGGGTGGTAGGGCATGGTGCTTGCAGACCAATTTGAAGGCAAAGTATAGGTTCAAAGTTCAATGGTCAGCGTGCGACAAGTAAATTTTACAAAATCGTGCAAGAATTAGCCCTCAGAAGACATATGAATCATATAAATCCAAAAATTGTCAGGGGGCTTCGCCCTGGACCCCACCATGTGCAAGGCCTTCTTTCCCTGGACCCCATCATGTACAAGGCCTTCTTTCCCTGGACCCTACCCATTTCTGTCAGTTCTGATGCGACACTGCCCCCTATGTCAAAATTCTAGCTACACCACTGATTTAGACTGTGGGTAATAGCATTATTTGACGTGGAAGTACGAAACTACTGGCAATATGAGTTCTCCCATGTAAAAATAATGGTATTCATACCTTTATTTTCATTCTTGAACAGATTTATAAGATATAATTGAGTTAATTGCTAATTTTCAGATCATTTGGCTGAAATCTGACAAGACATGACTGCTATCATTCAGTAAAAATAAAATACAGCAAGTAAACTTGCATCATCCCCCTGGCAAGATGGCAGTATGTATATGGAACATGACCTCAGATGACATTTGACCTTGGTCCATGACCTTTGACATCAGCCACATATGAAGGACCCCCTATTGCACCTTAACCCCAAGTCAGGTTTAAATCAGAGTTCAACTTTTTGAAGATGACCTGAAAAATGAAAACCTAACCAAACTGGAACACACACACACACACACACACATACATAGGCCTAAGGACACCAAACTGGAACACACACACACATACATACAGACATGCACACTCTCACAATATCCCCCTACTGCTTTTCAAGCCAGGGGATAAAAATCAAACAACCCATTTAATGCAACTTAATATAAATATTTGATACACTATGTGGAACACCCAGTGTAAATTGTTGAATTTAGACTGGACAAGAACCGATGAAATTGCACACATATTAGCAGATGTTTAAAAATAGGTAATAAAGAAACAATAGATTTGACTAAATCCATTCCCATAAGACCTCAAAATGCAGGCCTTGTTTTGTATATGTAATGAAATTGCAATTAAAAAAAGAAATCCTTATACACTGGAACTGGAAAAAAAGTAAATTCCAAATTGAAGTATTGGTACAGATGTTTCCATGCTCTGATTAATTTTAGATTATTTACAAGAATCAAACGATGGTTTATAAATACACCCCTCAAAAAGAACTAAAGTACAAGCAAAGGAAGTTCAAGAAGGAGAGTAGTCTCTCTATGAAAATGGCAAGTACAGCTCAATATATTTCCTAAAGTAATTTTAAAAACATTTTTGTTTTTGTTTTTGAAATCCATTTGGTAGAAGTGGTGGGAAAAAACAACAAGCCCAACATTAAACTCATATCTAATGAACTTCTTACCATCATCTTCTGAGAAACTCTTGCATTGTACAGGTATGTTCTCAGATCACCATTTTCCATGAATGGCATGAGTACCAGAGGCATGATGCAACCACTGATGTCCTCATCAAGGCTGATGCCTACATAGGGTAAGAACAAAATAACACATGGATAGATTATGTTAAGGAGAAAGTGGTTTCCTATCTTTTAACATCTTTAATATCTAAATAATGATGTGAAGCAAAATATATTTGCAACATAAAGGATTATGCAAATAAATGCCAACCCATACTTATACTTTAGAATGTATAACAATGTGCAATCATAAAACAAACTTTAATTAATTAATGTGAAGTACTGATTGCAATGTTATTCAGATAACATGGGTGTGGCCATTTAGTGACCCTGGGTTACTGGTGACCCTGATGAATTCAGCAGTCCTTACGAAATAAAGCAGTCGACGTCTACATTACACTAAGTTCTGTAAAGACTGAATGGGCACCAGTGACCCAAAGTCACTAAACGACCACACCAAGATAACATCTTGTATATTATTACAACTCTAAGACTGCTGTAGAGCTTAAATAATGTGTGTCAAATATTTAGTGAAAAATTCCTAGAAATGGTGTCTTTGTTACCAAAGTTTCTTTACTTCAAGTAAGAAATATCAAAACGAGTATCACATACATGCAGTTCCTTGCAGCTAAGTCTCTATGGACAAATTTCTTATCAGCCAAGTACTCCATGCCTGCTGCTATATCCAGCATAAATCCCACAAGCTGATACAAAGAAAGCTACAAGGAAAACAATTAGGTTCCAATAGACAAATTTCTCACTGGCCATTTAGGTGTTCCAATGCCTGCTGCGACATTTAAATTCCAGTTAGAGAGTAAAGGTATTGCTACTTTATCCATATACTCAGCACTGTTTCTTCAATGAATTTAGACTGGTGGCATAACCAGGGGGCAGGGTGGTAGGGCATGGTGCTTGCAGACCAATTTGAAGGCAAAGTATAGGTTCAAAGTTCAATGGTCAGCGTGCGACAAGTAAATTTTACAAAATCGTGCAAGAATTAGCCCTCAGAAGACATATGAATCATATAAATCCAAAAATTGTCAGGGGGCTTCGCCCTGGACCCCACCATGTGCAAGGCCTTCTTTCCCTGGACCCCATCATGTACAAGGCCTTCTTTCCCTGGACCCTACCCATTTCTGTCAGTTCTGATGCGACACTGCCCCCTATGTCAAAATTCTAGCTACACCACTGATTTAGACTGTGGGTAATAGCATTATTTGACGTGGAAGTACGAAACTACTGGCAATATGAGTTCTCCCATGTAAAAATAATGGTATTCATACCTTTATTTTCATTCTTGAACAGATTTATAAGATATAATTGAGTTAATTGCTAATTTTCAGATCATTTGGCTGAAATCTGACAAGACATGACTGCTATCATTCAGTAAAAATAAAATACAGCAAGTAAACTTGCATCATCCCCCTGGCAAGATGGCAGTATGTATATGGAACATGACCTCAGATGACATTTGACCTTGGTCCATGACCTTTGACATCAGCCACATATGAAGGACCCCCTATTGCACCTTAACCCCAAGTCAGGTTTAAATCAGAGTTCAACTTTTTGAAGATGACCTGAAAAATGAAAACCTAACCAAACTGGAACACACACACACACACACACACATACATAGGCCTAAGGACACCAAACTGGAACACACACACACATACATACAGACATGCACACTCTCACAATATCCCCCTACTGCTTTTCAAGCCAGGGGATAAAAATCAAACAACCCATTTAATGCAACTTAATATAAATATTTGATACACTATGTGGAACACCCAGTGTAAATTGTTGAATTTAGACTGGACAAGAACCGATGAAATTGCACACATATTAGCAGATGTTTAAAAATAGGTAATAAAGAAACAATAGATTTGACTAAATCCATTCCCATAAGACCTCAAAATGCAGGCCTTGTTTTGTATATGTAATGAAATTGCAATTAAAAAAAGAAATCCTTATACACTGGAACTGGAAAAAAAGTAAATTCCAAATTGAAGTATTGGTACAGATGTTTCCATGCTCTGATTAATTTTAGATTATTTACAAGAATCAAACGATGGTTTATAAATACACCCCTCAAAAAGAACTAAAGTACAAGCAAAGGAAGTTCAAGAAGGAGAGTAGTCTCTCTATGAAAATGGCAAGTACAGCTCAATATATTTCCTAAAGTAATTTTAAAAACATTTTTGTTTTTGTTTTTGAAATCCATTTGGTAGAAGTGGTGGGAAAAAACAACAAGCCCAACATTAAACTCATATCTAATGAACTTCTTACCATCATCTTCTGAGAAACTCTTGCATTGTACAGGTATGTTCTCAGATCACCATTTTCCATGAATGGCATGAGTACCAGAGGCATGATGCAACCACTGATGTCCTCATCAAGGCTGATGCCTACATAGGGTAAGAACAAAATAACACATGGATAGATTATGTTAAGGAGAAAGTGGTTTCCTATCTTTTAACATCTTTAATATCTAAATAATGATGTGAAGCAAAATATATTTGCAACATAAAGGATTATGCAAATAAATGCCAACCCATACTTATACTTTAGAATGTATAACAATGTGCAATCATAAAACAAACTTTAATTAATTAATGTGAAGTAATAATTACCAATGATTGCCAAGACATTGCGATGGTCAAATGCCATGGTTATGACGCCTTCTTTGATGAATGTTTCATAGGCTCTGCTGTTGGTTATATCTGTAACAAACACAAAATGCTTACTGGAGAGATTCAAGAATAGAAGTAATCCTGTATTAGTTTTGGCAAAAACCAAAATTGATTCACCTATCCTAAAACCTATTCTGTGTAGTGTTTTTGCCGGTTTGAATTCAGCTTTATTGATGATATGCCATCCAACAGGGCAAAATAGGTTTTGCTGATGTTGCATATCATGACAATGTTGTTACAACATTTTAGCAACACTAACATACAGTTACCATACAGTTAATTCAGTCTTTCCCAATAAAGTATACAAATATTGATTGCTCATGAGAGAAAATGGTGCAAAATATCTGTCCGAGGTGACTGAGGACCATGGTCCTACTATTTCCTTTGAGACCAAAGGTCAAGGGAAAATAGTAGACCCATGGTATCCAGTCATTGAAGGGAGGTATTTTGCACCATTTCACAAATATAGTCAATATTTTTTTATATACTGTATAAAAATGTTCTCTTCTATGTAGTACTAACCATCAACTTCAATATCAATAGCAGTTATGAACTCACAGATGGATACTGAAATATGCCTTTTTGCAGCCTTAATTAGTACAATTGTTGAATACAGCAGACATCTTAAATCTGGCTCGAGTTGCTAGGTTTCATTACACAAGTATAATCTTGGCCTCAGTTTAGTTCAGTGCTGTGTCCGTGGATGTCTGCTGTACTCTGTAATCACTTCTTTTAATTGATTTAACGCTTTCCACTTAGGCCTACCTTTCAACTTCTTTATAGCCACCTTGACTTGATCGCTGGTTCCATGGTTCAGGTATCCAAAACAGACTTCACCAAACTCACCTGAATCAACAAAATAAATTAATAATTTTCACTTAATTTTCAACTAAAGTTCCCACAAATAAATTGTGGCCAGCGTGGAACACTTGGTACACATGCAGCGACAGCATCAGCAGGCACATTTATGCAGTATCTAAATGAGCTGCAAGCATGTAAGCTGTGTCTTTCACTGAATCCTTTACGTACATGGCAGGTGTACTCCACACTGGCCACGATTCTTTTGTGGGAACTGTATATGTTTGATTGCATTTTTGAAGAAAGAACCATAAACACAAACATGCCACGAAGTATTTCAGGCCTCTTGTCTGCCACCTCAAACAGCTATTGTGATACCTAGGCTATTATATATTAGTATTATAAATGGTTTAAGGATTGGAACCTACTTATCCAAAAGAACAGATTAAATTACTCATTTGATGTGAATACATACATCAGGAAAAAAGATAAGGCACAATTACACTTTTCCCCTTGCACCTACTCAGTATTAAGTGCTTTGTTCTGTTAACAGAATAATGTGCTTGATACAAAGTAGGTTTGGAGGGTATAATGTGATTATGCCAAAGATTGTAAAAGATTTGGGGTATATCCATAATGAATTTTATGTAAAGTACAAACAAAATATTAAGTTCTTAAGGTCCCCCTTTTTGAAAAAGTTTTCCCAAAGAAGCTATATTTTAGTTCCAAAGCCTGCAAATTTCTCAAAATTTCAGTTACTAAGGCCCTAGTTTGAGAGACAAAATCAGTTCCCAAGCTCCAGTTTGGAAATCAGGGCCGCACATTCTTACCTGAAAAAGTTGAGTGCTCCTCAGCAGTCTAGCATTGGTGTTAAGTTAACCAAAATAAGTCCTATCACACCAAAACATGCCATTCTTTCAGTACATACCTTCTCCAACCACTGTTCCTGTAGTAAGTTGCTGGATAGGAACAAGTGCCTTATAGAAACACCCCTTTGATTCTTCATCAAGATTTATCTGATGAGCTAGATGGGAAAAAACACGAAATCAAAGCATTAATACTACTCAAACAGAAAATACATTGTTCACTTGAACGTCTTTGGGAACCCCCTGATTTACCTGGAAGTAGTATCGATTTTGATATCAGATGAAAGGCCGTATTTTTCTCATTGTAGTCCTGAAATTTGAGCCCTCAGATCTATTTCATTCCCAAGATATAAACAAAAAACCAACAAAATAATGGTTAACCATCAATATCAGCACAGTATTGAATAGGGCTTTACAATGTGCATTGTCCACGGACAAAGAATGGGACAAGACAAAGGTTTGCCAATTGCATCACATCGTGCGTAGGACATAGTCCTTTATTCATTCATAACAGGTTCTCCAAACAACCATAGTTTTCAATATGGCCTGGCTTTGAGAACAGTTCATTTCAACACCATGGGTTACTTTGGAGACAGCTTCCCCTATTAAACCCATACCACAGATTGAGCCATCTGTAAAGCCAACATGCAATGTCTGTAAAGCCACATATGCAATATTTAGTATGACAAGCCACATATGTAAAATAATAAAATTCTTATGATTGCATGCCCTTGGCATGAAGACAGTTTCCTCTTTACCAAATTTTCACCAAATGAATTTAAATTACTGCAAAGCCAAAATTAATACATAATATACTATCACCAGAGAACCATTGTAGCAAAGATTAGGCTGATATTACTATATTTGGATAATATTAACCATTTAGCCTGGCTTACTCGCATCAGTCTAGGGATCAATTAGAATATTGGATTAAAGTTGTGAATCAAACAGTTAAAGGGCTCCTAAAGTCAACTACCTCAAGAACTGCCTAAAACAATTGTTTGAATATTAACATAAACTGTTGAACCTGAAGTCAGATACCTCTAAGGCTCGAAGACATCCAATATCTAAGATAAATTGCAATATTAATAATTGAATTAATGCAATAGGCTGAGACTGAGTGCAAGAAAATCTGAAGTTAAATACCTCTAGGATTGCCTGAACTAAATTAAATGAAAATACCATTAATATTTGATATTTGCCAGCACAACATTTGATAAATGCTATAATTAATACATAGAGCATAATCTGCAGAGCCTGAAGTCAGCTACTTCTGGCTCGCTCACATCTGTTATCCGTAAAGATAAAATTGCCATATTAATGAATGAACCAAAATAAATGCCAAAATAAATGCAATGAGCTGCCTTTTGGCTAAGAAATATGAAAGATAAAACTGGTGCCAAACAAGTTTCTGAGCCAGAAACTTTACCAAACCCCCACCCCTTCTTTTTTTTTTTTTTTTTTTTGGGGGGGGGGGGGGTAAAGACCAAGCATGGCAATTTTAAATTTACACAATACCTCTGTATACCAAATCTACAGATAATTCATAAGAATACTTTGAATCTGACCAACTAAGGCATGAATGAATAATTCCTTGATTAATTACAAAAGTGGAGCTATCCCTACATTGTGTACCCCAACTTCGATTGGATTCAATTTTGAATGATTCCAAAACAATGGAAATGGCACTCACCAATCCTGGGAAGGATAGCAGAAGGCACCAAAATTATGGTTAAAAATATCCCAGAGCATTGGATAGGTTTTGCCTAAGGCACAAACTACCAAAATCTGACAGGTGAAATTCATCAGAAAAAATAGAATGGCCTCCTTAGGATTGAAAAGGAGAGTTCTTAACACATAAGCATTGCCAAATTCACTGCAGACTTTGCGAGCAAATTTATTCAGGTTGACTGTACACCTCTTGCCTGCAGCACCACCCTGGGGCCCTGTATAGAAAACTTCCCGGCAATAGATCGCACCAAATATCCTTTAACCCAAGTAGCATACTTCTTATACAAGACAGATTTATAAACACATAATTTGCCTAAACTCCTCCCCACATTCGATCAACACAAATTTCCAACTAACTTCTTACTGGGAGGAAGGCAAAAACATGACGTTTATGTAAAAAACCAAATGCAGAAGGATGGGCAGGTCCATTTATTCCAGGGTTTCATAAAATGGTATTAATAATAAAAGTGATAATGCCAAAAACAGTGAAACTTGAGCCAAACTTAAACAAAACACAATCCAAGCATGCAGCGCAAGCATAATTTGGCGCAATATAAACCTGTGGTAAAAAACGAACCAAAACCCAAAAGTTTTTATGCAATTTCGAAATGGATTCCCAATAATGCATTAAAAATTAAATCTAACCTGTACACATTACATAACTCATACATGTTCAACCAGACATATAGAAGCTATTTAAAGGAAAAACACTTGGTAAAATATGTGCCCATGATAATGCTCCGATCAGCATTTCTGGATTAAGAACATGCAAAATTTGAAAATACTGATGCTTATATTATTAAAAAAAACATTAAAAGATAAGCACGCCTTAACCATAACGCCCCATGGAAAAGCATCTATGGAGATAAATCACAAACGATTAAATTGAACTCCAGCCCGCAATTGCGCAAATGGATAACTAGATCCTAGTCAACGAAACGATGGAAAAACGGCACATTTTCAACCAAATGTTGCAATTCCAACAGTTTGCATACAAATGATAGCCTAGGACTTTGGAAAATATATATATTACACCATAAGGCATGAAGTGGCTTCATTTAGTGGCTAACTATAACAGAAATATTTAGCCTATCCTAGATTAGGGGTGTACATGGTAAAATGTGCCACTCGCGACACAGCCATTCTTATCTTGTGACACTTGTGACACAGCTGCCTTATCTTATGACATTTTGACACTTGGCTTCTTATCCAGTGATAGCCATTCATAAATCTTGTGACACTGCGACAGCCATAGTTATTTTGCCAACCCATGTAGACCCCTTAGATTTATTTGAAAAATTAATCAAGCGTAATGTGTACCACAAACAAGGCAAGCCATATTTATGAATGCACGCCAAATATACCACAGCTTCCATCCAAGTGACACACCTCATAGCTCCCAATATACCGCACATGTATTTCATTGAGAGACCTGTAACTACCACAAGTTACAAAATAACTAACACACGGAGGTATTATGTGGTATAAAGCCTTGTTACTGATATACAATGCTATATATTAAGCCATAAAAAACACACAAAAGCTGTATTATAAATATGGGTAACCAAATTAGGTGAGGGCTAAAGTATACTATAGGATTGAAACCACACAAAATTACCCAATTTTCAAATCTTGCGGGCATACATATATACATGTACCAATTACCCCTTGATGAATGAAAGATAATTCCATGCACCAGTATATTATGGACCCAACATGAGAATAAAATTTTAAACCCAAACTTGTACAGTTTGGAATCACCAGAGCCCCAAAACCTCAGACTTAGATTTGATAAATTCGAGGAGGACTTATATGATGTACAATCAGAAGCATGCAAATAAACACATTTCAAGAAGGTGATAGATGCCCGATGTGAATTTTTGCAGGCATCGTAAAAACCTGAATTGAATTAAAGATATAATTCAGAATGATGGCTATGCCAAAACACGAATGCTTTAACTAGACATGTACCTGTAAAAGGCAACACAATTAGAACATTCGCCATCCAGCCAAATAAAGGCCGAAATATTGCCAAAGTACATGTACATGAGGACTACATGATACGTGTTAACATGAGCCTGTGACCTTCAATAAATATACTGCATAAAAATGCAAATACCAAAGGTGCACCCGCAGGCGGACCCGGCTTTCTGCCACTGGTGTTTGGGCCAGACTCCAACATATAATGATGCTGTGGGGGGGGGAGGGTTGCCACACCTCCCGCACTGTCAGTCTTTTGCATTGCCATCATATGCCGACACCCATTTATACTCCTGGGTGGAAAGAAGCAATCGAGGTAGAATACCATGCACAAGTGCACAACACCATGGCGACAGCGGAGCTCGAACTCACTAACTTATAAATATGAGACGAGCATTGATCTAACTGCACCACATGTGCATAAAATAGATCTGTATGAATATAATAAGCACCGCGCGCAAATCTAACCCTTTTACAGATTAAGGTTACAGTGACTTTCTCATGGCTGGGAATTAACTGCAACGGTAGGTGAATTAAGCAAATTATTCACAAACAAAAATGTTAAGTTACAGGGTAATTACAATATAAGCAATTTAACTTGAAAGCCGCACACAAACCAATTATATTAAGATAATTTACAAAAAGGTACATTGCCCTTCCAAACCTCACTTATTAACACGCACACAAAACACAAATCAGAGGGTACATATGCTTTGGTGTTCAAAACAAATTCCGAATCAACTATAATACGCCATGCATATTTCTCTAATTGAAAAACAGCACAAACATTATAGCAAAAATACCCGAATTACAATGTCTCTCTGTTAAAACGGCAGAACCAAAAACGCACCGCTAACGTGCCACTTCTCGCGTGTGTCTGCATGAGTATTTAAGTGAGAGAGTGTGTGTGTGTGTGTGTGTGTGTGTGTGTGCGTATAAGTAGTTGTGTTGGGTTTTTCTTGATAAGCGAAATCTTTGGTTTGGAAAGGTTTAGTGTTTAATTTTCTTTACATTGATAGGCACTGCTATACATGCATACAGAAAACTTTCCCCTGTGAAATGCACTATTATTTTATGTGAACGCACCATCAAAATTGGTGTGTGCCGCTATTGCAAAAGCGTATGTACAACTAAAACAATATATAATACGCTATAACCTATGTAACAAACAAATAAATATAAGTAGGTTTGATCACATATGCCACATTTGGTTCAAAAAGCAACAATGCCTTCAATTTGAATTTGGAATGAAACGGGTTGCCTAATACAAACAACAAAAGATAGCAACCGCTATCAACCCAATTTTGTTCTATTTATAACACCATGAACTTGGAGACAGTTTCCCCTAATAACCCATAACACAGATTGAGCCATCTGTAAAGCCAACATGCAATTATTGTAAAGCCACATATGCAAATTTTAGAATGACAAGCCACATATGTAAAATAATAAAATTCAATGGTTGCATGCCACTAAAGAAAACACAACTGAAGGACTTGTTGACTGAATCAGAACCAAATGAGATGGATCTCAAATAAAGATAAAACACTACAATATATTATTTAGTTATTTAGCAACACAGTATTATCATGCAGCTCCACTTGTTTATGTGCAAATTGACCTTATGGGGCATTAACAGCCTACCAACCATGACAAGCTTTTAATTAGCCAGATTGGTATGAATAGGCCTGTTCGAAAGAAATCAATCAACCTTAGTGAATAAGGCCTCGACCTAAAATAATGACAATTCAATGAAGAGCATAAGCTAGTATAATGCCCAATCCTATTGCACATAAATCGGTTGTGGACCGCACCACCAGTCTTTAACTTGAAAACACAGTACTACTATTACTGAATGCATTTGCTGACTATCAATATCAACTGATACGACATAAGCTTGTAAACTATTCAGTAACACAGTATTAACATGCAGTACGTCTCACTTGTTTATGTGCAATTGGTCCTAATAGGTGGACATTAACATGACAACAATGCTGAGCTACTTAGCCACAATGGTGTGTAACGCCGCAAACCCATAAAATGAAAATGCTATAGGGACGAAGTGCATAACCACGTTGATAAAACCATGATAATGCCTAGACCGAATGCACATAAAGTTGAAGTGGAACGTACCTTAAACGGCCTCAGTTGTCTGTAATGTGATTGCATTATTAACGCATTGCATTTCTGATGATACCAATAAATCATATACTCATAATACTGACTCATTGAACTTGAATGGCTGCAAGATGTAGCTTTAATCCTTTAAAATAGTCAATCACTTCGTACCACAAGGCTGGATAACTTGGAATATCAGATCTTCTTTGGGAATATACATATCAGTGGATTGGTAATCATCACAAGACTGACAGTTTACCCACAACGACAACTGTTCCTTGGATGCTAGTTCATTCGGCGTCTTATTTTCTGGAGCTAGAGTCTCACAATTCTCGCAAAATTAAATACTGCATCATTGGAGAAAACGACGCTTCCACATTGAGGTTAGTTCACACCTAATGTAGTTATACGTATCAGAAAATTAATAGTTTAGCGTACTCATTCTGCCGAATTCTGCTTCCTGACTCATTATGAATGGCAATAGAAATGTTCCTTTTGTTTGTTCTACAAATATGCACAGAACAGGTTCTGATGACAAGCCTCAACATCCAAGCCTGAAATTATTGGCATTATCAAACTACATTGTCCACATTAGAGTAAAAAAATCCTGCGACACAAAATCTTTCCCGAATCTCAAGACGCTTGAACCGATAGCTCTTCTAAATTCCGTGATTTTCTGAAATATAGATCCAAACTCATTAACGACGATTCGGAATTAACAGGCAAGGAAATAGCTAAATCCTATCAACATCACGTCATACTCCCCGCAAACAAGATACGGTATTTCGATCAATGAATCTATTTGACCGATTCATTCTTCAATCATTCAAAATAGCTGAATGGCGAATATACTAAATATTCTGCATACAGGAGGAAGATAGGAACACAGTTGAAGCCTTGCCAATAATCTTTCAGATCAAATATCCATAAAGACTTAATCATTAAGCCAAGGACAATTTCCTTTAGCAAAACAATTTATTGTCAAGTAACCAAAACCATGACCTACTCCTACGCAGATCTGATCCTATGTGACGACGGATGGCGGAAAACGCCAAAGCCTGGGAGAAAAGCCGACGCCCAGTGGTCAACGGAGCCGCAAGCCAACGAGACGTGATTGGACGGTGGCTGGGCTCTATGCAAAGTAGCAAAACAATGACCGCGCGACCAATGGGCCATTTAACCTAGTGGACAAATCCGTTTTCCTCCGAATAAATCTTCATAAAACGTTATTATTGCTTCTACCATCAAAACCGCAAGTTGTTTCCCACAGTACTTGATGGGGTGTATGTGCAAATTGTCAGGCTTCATATCAAGTAGAGAACACAATAGACATATATCAGAACAAGCACCTTTAAGCTGAATTGGACTTAAGGTAAAACACAATTTACGGTTCCTTCTTCTAATAGAAAGTCACTGTCCCTCACTTTGCACCCGAGATTCCAGGTGCTAATCCCAGTACGGATTCTCTCTTGGGGACTTTATGTAAAGGTTAATAGCCAAGATTCACACCATTTGTTGAAAATCATTGTCCAAGGCTGAAGGCCAAGGACAGTTATTTTCAATGAATGGTGCGAATCGAGGCTATTAGCTGACTGAACACACATCTTGGAAATCACCCTATTGTTTTGTTTTTTTTTGCTCCATTATTTTGCACGAATGGAGTGTTTTGAAGTTAGTTGCCCATTCACAAGATAATCAATTACCGATTGATACTGGATGTTTTCAAAAGTTCATAAGAACGGTGTGAGTTCAGAGTAAATAAAGCATTCATCAAATGCATGTGTCATCTGCCATTGCAATTTGTGAATGGGACTAGGGTCATGTGAGGTCACCAAGGTCAATTTGAGGTTACCAACAGGTGGAGCACTACCCAAGGACCATGGTATCCAAGTATCTTGAAAATTGATGGACTTATGTGGAGACACCAAGCAATTTGATGAATCTGACCGTTTTGGGCCATGACCTCTAATGACCTCTAGATGACCTTTGACCACATTCTTAAGAGGGGTAACTTATGGGGAACTGCCCAAGGATAAATCTGGATCTGGATCAATTTATCCTCCAGTAAAGCAGGTTCCCGCATCACACTAGAGCGTTGAAGTGACCAGACCTTAGGTTAGTAATTACATTACATTCATGTGCCATGCATGTAAATGTGCATACATATGTGGAAACAGTGGGCAATTATGTTTAGGGTTAACATTTTGTCATACAGACACACAGATACATACACACACAACCAAATCAATACCTATGTGCCCTCTTGCAGATGACACAAAAAATGCAATACTGGACAAAATTTCAGTGTTCTGTATAAGCTTGTTAAAGAGATATTTGTAGTATCGAAAGAAATAAGTAAGCATCTCAATGCTTTGCAACTAGTCTTCCATCAAAACGCCTCAACTTCTTGTCCACCAATGGTGACAGGATTGTCAAATGCGCGTCGGAAGCCCTCGACCGTGCGGAGCAATGTGTCTTTGCTCAAATAGAGATAGTTCTGTGCAACCATAATGTGTCAAAGTATTATGTGGTTGTCACATGGGAGAATGTATGGACTAATAATTGCTAGTGCCAACATTATCTGTCAACCGAACCCTTTCTTTAACCACAATACGAATGCCTGACATTAACATAAATCGGTGGTATCCCATTTGTTTGACTGCAATGCATATGCCAGGTGCCCATACATGGATGTCATTTACATTGCCCAATCAGTTCCCAGGATAGTTACGGAAGATTTATCCCGAAAAATAAAAACAAAACACATAAAATATATGCAGAAAGGTGATGATACGCAGGGAATCCCCATGAGAGGGCGCTATAGGAATCACACCACTAAAGAAACTAGGTGTAGCAGCCGACGTCAGTGCCGAGACAGTGTTGGCGTCCCAACTATGGCCCTTGCCTAAAGGAAGAGTCACAAAATGTTGATAAGTTGTGTCTTAAAATGAAATTTGAAATAGCAAATGGTTGGACTAGTAACAAACCCTTTGGGTGGTAAGATTTGTGTCTGTGCCATTTTTGTTAATTTCTGAGGGTTTGGGGAAACTGTGCCATTTTAATTTCTAGTAACATTCAACTAGGAGGCCGTGACATTTTGAAAACATGAAATCTTTCGATGCTCTGTAGGTAAAAAAATCCGCCTTCTCATATGACTTTTTTCATTTTTGTTGCAATAGGTTTGTTCCTAATGCTTCCCCCCCAAAAAAAATCCAGTTTTGAAATAACCAGTCGCTTATAGCCGAGAAAGCGACGTTTGGTGAGAGTCATATTTTGTAGCACGAGTTATTTAGTGGTGTGATTCCTACAGCACATCCTTGGGAGGGACATCCTTGAGAAGCGCAATGCCTTGAAGAAAGGCACTTTGCAACAAAGTGTTACTTTGGAACACTTGACAGCTCCTTGAACCCCCGCCCTCTCACTCTGTTGGCTACCAAATACCAGGCACTAAGTTAACAATGGCTAGTTCCTATAAGCGAAAACGATATATTGTAACCCAAACCAACACATTAAACAGAGGATGACTTCAAATTAGAGCCAGTGTTTATCCAGAAAGCCATACAGTACCAACAATAGTCAAGTCCATGCAGTCCAATCAATACACTACACGACAAACCATTCACATGATACCTGTTCAAATCACCATTACACTGGAATCTATCTAGCAGCACTGTAACTTTCACTTTTACTACTGGGATATACAATCACCCTGCTTGTGTTGTCCACTACTCAGCACATGGATTGTATATTGGATAGGGTTGGTACATTTGTGACCCCCACTTTGGCCTGACCCGACTCGGAATTGCAGCAGCCTTTATGGAATGCGGAATGCATGTGATACTGTATGTTTATTCCGTAAAGGCTGCCTGAATATGAAGTCGGGTGAGGCACAGTGGGGATCACAAAATGTACCATCCCGATTTTGATCTAGCCAGTACGTTTATTAGTGTTTAATATGTCTATGGATAAGCTAACCACAACTGTTTGACCCCAAGCAAAGTCCTCGTTTATTTTTAGAGCAATTTTAAGTAGCGGCGACACAATTTTGACAACGTGAATATAAGTAGGGACAAATGCAAGAGCTTTTCATCTCTCAAATCAGACAAATCCATTGGCGGGAATCTTGCCATATGGGCCTACAAATGTCAGATTTGTATTTTTTAGCGACCTCTACATCTCATTCTCCATAGAGAAACGTGGTAAACTAAGTTTAAGAGAAAGGCATATTTGCCGCCCGCCATGAAATTTGGAAAATTTACAACGGATGAAGCCGTGGGATAAATAGCCAAGTGTGAGTGGCACAAGTTGTCGCCGGGATATTTTTTTTTGTTGTTAATTCTGGGTTTTGGGTCATAATAAATGAGACTTGTTTCGCTTTTGGAATATTGTGACAAGTAATAATGTTAAAGAATATTAACAGAATGTAGGATATGAACCAATAAGTGATATGTACCAAACTAACAACGCTAGGCACAATATTGTAATGAATATGAGCTAGGACCAAGATTAATATGGTACACCTGAGAAAGATGTTGTTTGAGCAAGGTCGGCAATCTTTTATTTAGTAAGTCTGTTTCAATATAATTAAGGGAGCAATGAATGATCCACAGTCCCATAAATGCAAGAAGTTGCTTGAGAGAGGGTTGATAATGTTGATTGAAAATACTGATATTTTGTATAATATATCCGAGGTGACAAACAGAAGGAGTAACTTCACTTTTTGGTGATGTTGAGGTGTATGGTCCAAAAAATCCGGTAACACCTACAGATTCTGCAAACCATGAAGCCTTAACTCAAGTCAACTTTTCTATTGCCTTATAAAGCAAAATAAAAAACTTCACCACATCTCAATGGTGCACACTTAGTTTACTAACAGAAAGCCTTAACTCTGAGTTACGACTTCTGATGGTAACTGATTTGGCCAAACAATGAAGTTGAGGCTTCATAGCTTGCCCACAATGCCAGACAGAAGTGGCCAACAGCCTTTTAGCTCCTTATCCCACTTATATTGATGTTTTCTTTTTAAAACATTCCAAAGGGATGAAATGAAATAAAAACATCTGATTGAAAATACATGTGTCAATCATAGGCATGGTGAAAATGAACTCACAGATTACCGTTTTCAGTACCGTCAGAAGGCCGTAACTCAGCACTTCAAAGAAATAAAGGAAATTTCTTTAATCTGCTGGTCATAAATTAAAAATGTTCTTTGTTTACAAGTTTATGTAATGTTTGCTTACCAGTCATATATGAGCATTATGAGATGTTTACATTTTTGAGTAATGAAAGATTTGTTTAGTAGAAAAATATTTAAACATCACATTTCTCAAAAGCAGTATTTTTGAGTTACGGCTTTCTGATTTTCAACCCCCGATATGTATAAGGAGCTGAGGAATCGTCTAATTACATATGAAGTAAAATGTGATAGGGGTTATGTAGACCAGGTGATGTTTGCATTGCAGCACTACGCACGTAACTCAAAACACAACCCAGTTCTGCCAGAAAGACTTTGCAGTCCATACTTTAACATTATTCGCGTAACCTGACAAGGTTTACCTGAACACTATGAAGTCAACAACCTTTACAGCCTTTATTGGTAAAGGTTGTTGAATTCATAGTGGTAAGGTAAACCTAGTCAGGTTACAGAAACACCCACATTATGGGAGTTTCCATTATCTGACCCATCTGACACACTTTGTTCTGACACACTATGAGAAAACCTTATGGAATAAACAAGCTTTATTCCGTGAAGGGTGTTTCCGGAATTTGCAAGTGTGTCGATGGGTAAGTTATGGAAAACTCCCCAACATTGATGGAATTATTGGACTTAATGCAATTCTGGTCTCATTAAACAATACCAGTATATTTTAAATCTGTCTCAAAAACACATAATTTTCAATAGTTAGTATATACCCACTAGGGCACTCTTGTGCTTTTACCACTGCAACATTTCAATGCTCAGGGACTACAAAATGAAATGACAATTCCAACTTATTTCTAGCACTAGAAGTTACTGTAACTCTACAATTATATTGGTATTCAGACTAGACTACAATATTGTGTCCTAATAAACGCGCCGGGGCGATGCATTTTTCAAAATGGGGGGCGTTTATTTCAGTCAAAATGGAAAGTCAAAAATCTGGCAAAAATCTCCTTACACACACTTATTTTTGCTGATTACCAATAATACAAACGAACGAGCAAGCGGACGCCGTTTTCGCACCTACCGAGGTCAAAGTTCCATACTAATTAAACTATTACAACTGTGCACTACTACTGTGTTAAATACGTCACACTCGTTATAGCAACTACGAACAAGCTATAGCCCATGCTATTTTGGAAGCCATTTGGAAATCTGCAAAAAACACCGTGCCCGATCTTTGCGACGGTAAACTTTCTGAACAAACCACATGCCTGATGATGTTCTTGGATATCTAAGGATCATTTTATAAGCGAGGTTCGCCTGGCGAAATCAACGAGAAAGTGCATTTTTCTGTGCTGTAAGATTTAGTTATAATGGGCTTGGGCGGCCAGTTACCATTAGGGACGGATCATAAGTCCAAAGCATGATGACAACGCCGCTGATGCTACGGATTACGACAGTCCCAGCCATAAATTATATGATTTAGGTGAGCTTGACTCATTTTCTTGAATGTTTTATCCAAAAGTATTGGACGTTTATTAGAGCAGGGGGCGTTTTAGAACACACCGTAACTGTATTGCAGTCATACACTGTAGTGTTACTATGATTCAGTCACATGTAACAAGTTCTTTAAAATGCAAGCATGAGATTGTTTTACCTTTTTTTTCAGTCTCAGTTTATTTTCCATTTACCCAAGTTTGACCACCCCAAAATAACATTATAATGCAAGTTAGCAAGCTAATTCTGCTAATCACATGCACATCATTGAATGCATACGCCTACGTTTTAATAAAGCACATAACATATGCACATATAACCACATATACTACCTGAACACACTGATCTACGGTACAAATTGTTGTATTATAATGAATTTGATGTAACAAATGCACTTAAGCATATTATTATTAGCACAATATGTCAAGAAAGTGAATTGCGCAAATAATACGAATATTATACCCATAATAAAATTAAAGGACATACATATGCGAAGACATACCCACAGACCCAATTGACACACTGCGCGACTCACACCTAAATTGTGACCCAGAGGGTGCCTTGGAATCAATCCCACAATGCATTCATGTGCCCACACCTGCCTGTACATTTTTTTAATGTCCTGCAAAAGGACCTCTTTAACCAACTGCATTTCTCATAACTCATGTTCCTGTATTCCTGAAACATATACAAAACAATTCATAGACTGTTGGCACAATCAGCACTTATTTGCTTAATATGATATCTCAGTTCCAAGACAGGCGGACAACCATTTTGTTCCTTGTTGTTCATAATGGTTTGTTTAGTTTTTCTGAATGTTCTTTCGCTACTCTCCCCCGTGGCTAAATTTGTCAAAGTTTGCTTTCAAAAGGGGCTGCCCCCCTAGTGGACTGCACTTAAAAACCGGTGTGTCCATTCCTGTCTTTTCATGACAGTTTTGATCCAGCATGCTATTGTATCTGTTAACACCTTTTGTGCAATTTACGGTAAAAGTATGTTTCTTGTCCTCTGATGATAAAGTTTGTAACCTCCAAATATTTCATAAATGCTTGTAACCGCAGAGCCTCTTGTCCCCATCATAAGCTTTCAATTCAATCTGCATGCAAACACTGCCTGGACATGATTGCTTGATCAATTCATCCACATAAACCAGAAGCCATCAATGAGGCATAGCCTTAATAGATGCCATTCAAATACACAACACAGCCTTAAAGTATCTTTATATATTATTTACATAGAAAAGTTGCACATTAATACAATTGTATTTCTGATAATAAATCAAACCTGGAAGGGGTGATCACTGATTAAAATACACGGAAGTAATGTGAAAGCGCCACCAATACTTGCATGACAGTCCCCTTTAAGAATGGGTTTTTGCGGGGATCCCATGCTGGCATCACACCAGTTTGAGGGAAATTCCCAAAACTGGTGCATTGTGGGATGAATCAATACACTCTAGATAGCAGTGTGTTTGTAAGGCCACAAAGTTTGGTTTTTCACCTAACTAAAAATTCACTACATTGCCATCAACTTTTCAAGATAAGTGTAAAATGAATAGGTAGTAGAAATGAGTTCTTATTTGATATGAAACAATAAACTATAGTGTGGAAAAGACCATGACTAGTTAGGCTTTGTCTTTTATAGATTTAATTGCACATTAAATAAGAAACAATATTTAACAAGAAGAGTCCTTAAACGGACAACCTGCCCTAATGTTCTAGCTTCTGACTTAAATTATCTGATTTGCATATAGCTGAACACTTTACAATAGGGGACAAATCAAAGATCTATAACCGCTTTGGGAATCTCCATCATACCTACTATAGTTATTAAGTTCCATGATGATGAGAATTTTTTCACAATTGCTTTAATTTACATAAAATTCTCTATAGGCCAACAATTAATGGTTTTTCAGCTAGTCTTTTTCCAAGCTAACTTAAAAGGTTACTTCTTTTTGTTCTTCCCGGTAATTTATTTATAAACTGGCCCCCGCCATTTTGAGTCATAATCACATAACCAACATTCCAACACTTGGCTTTTTGTGATCCATAGCAGCTCATCCCCTTGACTTTACCCAAGGAGTTGAGATTTATCATCTGACCCGTTAACCTAAAGTATAGCATGTTGCCTAATCATCCTTGCAACTATCCGATCTACTCTGGGAAGAAAATTAGTTTTTTCGTATTTTCTGTCCGTTTTAAAAAAGGACAGATTATAACGCAGTGGCCTGGGCCTCTGGGGCCACCGTTATGTAAACATTTGTAATACTCACCGCCTCAATCAAATCACTAAATTTGGAATTAATCTTTCTCGGGATATCTAGTGAGGCCATGCGTTTTGAACTCATTAGTTGATACTGAGGAGCCGTGCACTTGCCAAGATTTGATGTTCTGTTCAATTTTTTTTAACACTTTAATGTCCTATACTGGAAAATACATATCAATTAAAGGTATTTAGCAGCTCTATAAAATGGTGCCTACAGTTTGATCACACCATTTACACTTCTAGAGTTATGGTCATGTAGGAAAAATTGTGAGCGAGGAGCTGTGGCTCCCACTCGGTGGCTCCCACGCGCAATTTCGATAAACTTCTGCTGAAAAACCAATAGCTTAAGATCACCTGAGTTTGACCCATACACTAATTTGCGTTTTTAATTGATCAATGCATGTGAAAAAATATTATTCATTGAAAGTACATTTAACTTTTAGTTTGTGTGAATCCTGAAGGTGTCGTAGCGATTTGTTGAGGTTAAAAATTGTGCGGCAAACTCTTCACACTTTCTTTTGCCTCTTTTGCTGTTGATTTGTACTTGGTTTAGTGAATTCATCAAGGTCCATTTGACATAGTAACAACCGAATTACACAACATGAGTACTTTTTCCTTTTCATGTTACATCAGATGACATATTGACTGACTGAATTTTGCTACCCAGTGCTCAGATATGGACACCATATGCCTGGTTTCAAAGTTGTTCAAGGGCTATTACTGAGCTATAAAAAACCACACGAGGGTTTTATTTAAGAACTTCAAAGGCGTAATAGTGCCCAGGAAAGTGTGTCTTGTATGTAGGTGTGGACCTACATGTACCATAGCTGTATCTTATGAAGTCAGTAGATAATGTACATCATGTGGCTCCATTTCCATTGAGTCATATATTTTCATTAAGTTAAACTGTGCTGTTATTGTTTTAAGGTAATCATAGATTGGTTTATACTTGCAAAAAGCATATTACTTGAGTGAATTACAAATAACATGCTTTTTTTTTAACAATTCAAGAACGATGTTGTCAAAAGTTCTTATAGAAGGTAGAATAGTAAAAGTAATAATTTCAGAAAGCTCCAAGTCTGTAAATGTCAAATATTGTGTTTTCTTTAATGTAGGGTGTAAGAACAAAAATGAAATATTTCCATTACTCAAAAAATTGGTCATTTTTTTTCTCACCTGTCAGCATATCTTCAACCATGACCCTAACCGAAAAAGAATGCATTTAAATTCCCTTGGAAATTTCCTTTCAGAATATGTATACTTTTTCCTATTGTATCCAAACAGTTCTAAAATGGTTCTCAACCGAAATCGGCACATTTTTTGGAAGTAAAAAAAGTCACTTTTGAAGTACCCCCCCCCCCCCCCCCACACCTAAAATTCCCCAGTTCAAAACGCATTCCTGAACCATAAACAAATGAGGTTTAGAAAGCACAAAATGCACCTGTTATTGATTTGAAGTGGCCCTGCATTCTCTGAATGTACCTACTGCACTTGTGTTACTATTTAAAGGGTCACTTTACATTTTCAGAAAAGGCGTTCCCATTTTTTTAAAGCCGGTGTGTTTTACACTGTAATAATTCATGTACCAGATATTATTCACCCCGGAAATGAACAGCCAAAATTTTATTTTAGTGTAAGATCATACAAGATGCGCCTTTGATCATTGCAATAGTAAATGGTTAACTTTCATTTCACGTAATTTAACTAATTTATGATGTGAACACATCAAACCATATCACATTTTAATCTGGGCTTTTGGTAGTTTTTGTAAAATTACTTTTCACTTACTCAAGTGTCATAGGCTAACAATACAGCTAGTAAGCTTTATGACATTACAGTGTAATTAATGTACTGTTTTTACCTTACCCAAACCGTCAAATATGGCAAATTTTAATGGCAATGACTTTTAGTTATTGTTTTGTTATGGAAAACATTTTTATTTGCGTTTTCACTTCCAAGGGAACAGCAAATATTTTGCTGGTATAATATTTTCAGTCGTTGAGGATTCATCGGTAAAGCACATTCCCATGTGACCTGCATACAGGGAGTTTGTCATCTGGTGTGAATCTTTTTCACACACTTTATGGAGAGTATTTCATAACTTCTTCATCTCTTAATTGTTCCCTACCTAACCGGGGGGGGGGTGGTCTCAACTTTGGGGTTTTTGGGTCTGGACGTCCTCCACACTCTGGAATTAGACCCATATCTATACCATTTTTTGCCAAACAAGGGAGCTCCACCCCATAGCTATACCGATATGCAAATTTTAGGTCAAATTAACCCAATTGCCATGTTCAACCGCAAATTTTGACCTTTTAAGTCAATTTGGACAATTTTGGCTTCAGATTGAGGAAATTGTACTAATTTTCCAACATTGTAGAATTTTGGTTTCCGATTGAAGAAATGTGGCTATTTTCCAACAAATTTCAGAAAATTTTGAAAAACACCCATTGCTATAAACAGTTGGCATGAAAAAAGGGGTCATTGATATACCAGACGGCTGTGAAATGGGACCGATGTCTGTGGCACACGGGGACTTAACCTGTAGTTTCACTTTCATAACATTTAATTTTCATGTCGAAGACTACATTATAAATTTTTGGTGTAGTAATCACTATATATTATCACTGAACAAATATTTCTGAAGTCCATGGTCCACCTTCTGTGTTGGCATTTACCTGACCAAGACAATCGCCTGTGTTTTGTCAACTGTCATCATATGACTTGTGGTGTTGTAACCGAGTATTGTAAAATGACAACTTTATAAAAGTTACTAAAAACATATCAATATAACTCGACTAAATACGGACCGAGTTTCAACCATCGACCTTCAAATTGGGCAATTTACCCCATCTTATATACCAGTGACTGGTTTAACACTTTTATCCATAATAAAATATTGAAAAAGCAAAACAATTTCACATTCAGTAATATGTTGACAAGCTAAAAGGTGAGATTGTATGTAATCATTCAAGTTCCCAAGAAATAAAACAGTTGTTGCATTTAACCTGCTTCATAGTAGCAGAGGGATGTTTGAACTAATCCCAAATACATTGCAATGTGCCTAAAATTTCGTTACTAAAACATATGTCAGTAATTATGGCAGTGTAAAGAAGTTTAAAAAAAAAAAAAAAAAAAAAAAAAAACCTTTCATATTAAATTTTTTAAAAGTTCTAGGTTTTGTGTGCAGGAATGGGGGTCAAAGGTCGAGTTTTAGTATTAAAAATGGGATTTTTGTGGGATCACATGCCGGAATCATGCATGGAATTATTGAGGTGAAATGTACCAAAAACTGAGCATTGTGGGAGGGCTAAATATGCTCTCTTAGGTAGCTTTGTGTTCTAAGGCCACTTATGACTTGATTGGTTTGAAGTGAGAGAGAATTGGGGCTGTTTCAAGTTAACACAGTGGCGCAAGGTTAAAGTTCAAGCATATACTATATTACCACAGTGCGCTTTGAACCATGTGTGAAACATTGATTAGTGAAGGGACTTGCATAAACTAAGCACTATCTCAGGAGCAATCTGGGAATGTTGTGTAAAGTTTACACATGGTTACAAGGCACGTGGAACTTTGACACTGGGGAAGATATTGGGGGGAAAAACAATAAACAAAAAACTACCCCTTCGGGCAATAACATAACAATGGATTTGAAGTAATTTTTAAAAAAAAAAGTGGTTATCAGACTCTAGCTGTAAATGCAATGCCTCTCTAGGCCTTCATTGATAATGCATGGCTTTCAGCTTTCACACAGCAGCATCTACATTGTAGGGATAAAAGCAATTAGCAATCTTTGCCTACCAAAACAATTCATGCCAAAACACAAAAGGACGAACAAAATGGTCCCCAAATACGCAACATTTGCTCAGAATTGTCAAAATCCACAAAACATAACTTTTCAAAAGCAAAATGTTCTTATTGCATACCTGCAGTTTCAAAAGAACTTGGACAAGAGATGATGCGACTAGTTCATAATAATATTGGGTTTCCTACTCTAATTTGCTACGTGATGAACAATAGCCTATAATTAGAGGGCTAAAAAATATGCCTCTCTAGGCCAGCATTGATAATGCATGGCTTAAGCTTTCACACAGCATGCAACTACATTGTAGGACAACAGACTATTCAGCATTATCTTTGCCCACAACACATTCATGCCAAAACACAAAAGGACGAACAAAATGTCCCAAAACGCAACATCTGCTCAGAATTGTCAAAATCCACAACATAACTTTTCAAAGAAATGTCATTACTTGCATACCTGAAAGTTTCAAAAGAATGGGACAAGATATGAGAGGACTAGTTCATGAGATAATATTGGGTTTCCTAATCTAATTTGCTACGTGATGACAATAGCCCTATATATTATAGGCTAAAAAAATAATAAGAGTTGCCTTTATCCCCATCTTGTTCAATCCTTTAACAATAGAAATCATCTGTTTTCTCTGCACAGACAGTAAAGCTATGAGCATACAAGTTTTTAGAGTCAGGTCTCTAGCTCAAGTTTATGAGCAGGGGATACTTTCTGGAAGTAGTACAATATCACACTAACATCCCACATTCTTATGTTTTGAGGTTTGGGTGGTTTCCTGTTGAATACTCCTTTCAGAAACCAACAAACAAGTGGGTGTAACCCCACCGACTTACTCCCATTCACTATAACAAAAGTTGACAGAGCAGGGCGTGCTGTATTTAACACACTCTAGTGTATTTCAGGTCCAAATGCAGTTCTGTTAAAAAGACAAAACTTCAGCTGTAGTTGTTTGCAATGGACTACTTTCTGTCTAGTGCAAAAACTGATCCACTTCTGTATGTACACATGATACAGCTTCTCAGTTGATCTTCTCCATGATGAGAGGAGGATCTCAACAGTTCTTTCTGCCACTTCTCATCCTTTTATAGGATTTCCTGATAACCTGCAAACCATGAGGTAAAGTTGCAAAATAAGTGGGTGTACAGCAGCAGATACTGGTTGTGTCAATAAATTGCTCATTTTAGGAAGGTTATTTGGGCCCTCTATTAACATATCCAGCATTTTGGAAATCACGTTTGAGTGGGTCACAATTGGGTAACACAGTTATCACTTGAGCCTAGCTGTTTTCCTAAATGTTTTGTCAATATCTCCGATAAGACAGGATAGTGGAAAAGCATAAAAATATGTCTTTCCAGTTTGTCAAAAAGGCATCCACTGACTCTGCTTCTGGGTCAGGCTTCTTGAACAAAGTGAGAATGGGCAAGCAATGCTTGACTGTCTTGTATCTCTGCACCTTGCTTTGCAAAGGCTGCTTAACAGGGCATTTTAACAGGGGGCGTTATGTTGTACTGTTTATATTTTCAGGTCTCTGGAAAGTTTCATTTGTAAGGTTGGTCCAAATGACAGCGTAAACCTTGGGCACAAGCAGGGTTTCACAATTCTGTGGTCTCGGGTGTCTCTTGTATGCCTCTACTTATGTTTTTTCAGCTGATTCCAATACCCTAAGATACTCAAACCAAGAGCCAGACTTTCCTCTAGCGTCTACCTCGCCTCTGCTCGAGTGCTTTGCAAGGCTCAGTTTTGCTTTGGACGATAACCACAGCTGTTTGAAAGTTCATTTTATTATGACAAAACGAGAATAAAACAAAGATCAAAAATGTATAAAAACTTTAAAAAACCAAAAAAGAAAAATCGTATTCCCCTCAATGAAATTCATAAAATTTAAAATTTGAATTAAATTGCATTGGGGGGAAAAATATGATTTTTCATAAAAATCTAGTGTTACACATGTTTCTATGGGAAATAGGCACATAGAGGGTGCTCTAACATACAAATTATGACTTTGTAGGCCTAATCACAAGATTCCCGCAATGGATTTTTGCGGCAGGTTATAGCTCTTGCATGTACACTACTTATATCAGTTGTCAAATTCAAAATTGTGTCGCCATTGCTTAAATTGCTCTTCTAAAAATAAAAGCAGACAAATTGCATGGGGTCAAAACCGATGTGTAACTTATAATCAGAACTAGCACAAGCTTATTATTAAACAGAAATGGATCAATCAAACATCTGCTGACCACATTGATGCATTCTGCCTAACTTTCTGCATTGGTCTAAATTTGCTCAAGCCATCTCGAGGCGCTGAGACTGAGATGGAGTGGCTATCTGTGGTTCCATGTCCGAATCTCCATCATAAGAACCTGGCATATCATTGTTATTCATGCCAGGTGAGACATTGAAGTTATTCATCATAATTTGTTGTACCTGAAAGGTTTAATCAGTTCATCAAGCACGAAAGTCTGTCCGTTTTTCCTCCATGCTTTTCACCTTCGCCAACAGTTGCTTTTTTGGATGGGAGTTCATGATTTCAGTTTTTGACTTTCCCAGACATGTCCACAGCCTTTTATCTAGACTAGTCACTTTGGAGTGGTCTTAGTTCCAAAAATTGGGAAAATCTCTGGCATGTCTGCAGTCAGAATGTCAGGTTGTCTCCTTATTACTCACCACTTTTCTCCTTGGGAGCTTATTTAATTGGAATTAGCAAACATATTCAAAAATTTCATCTCAAAAATTCATTCCAGTGTGAGTATTCAACAGGCAAATCCCAGAAGCATCCTTAGTATTTATAAAAGTAACAAGTATTGTTAATAAATTTGTTGATGCATTAATTTATGTTTCTGCCAACTTCTATAGAAAAATTTCTTAATCATGACGTATCATAGCTTAGATTCCTGCTTGTACTTTCTAAGGAGCAAGTTTGAAATCCCCACCCTTATCTATGGAAAACAGCATCTTTTGTGTTTGGGACATTCATACCTCATCTGACCCTTACCAGACCCTTTGACCTCAAAATCTTGCCACACTTGCATCACCCACCAAGTTTCTTATTCTATGATTAGATTTTCAATGGGAGGACAGCGGGTTAAGATTCCACATTAAATTTTCACCGGTTATTATTATTTTCACATCAGTTCATTTGACCCTCCCTATACCTTTGACTTGAAAATACTTCAACACATTTGACACCCTACCCTTGATAGACCTTGCCAATGGAGGACAGCGGCTGACCGATGTGGCTGGGAAAAAATTTGCAAAAATCATGTTAAATCGGCTTTTTAGCCTCTGACCCAGTAAAATTGGTCTTTTGACCTCCCTAAGAGGGAAAATTTTTTAAAGACTGGATTTGCCCCCTCAGAGCGGGCCAGGCCCGATACGCACTGATTCTTGTTAAGACTTTGCCCAAATTGAGCACTTTGACCTGCAGGTTCAACATGGCTGGGTAAAACTCTACCTCTGACCTCAAATACCTTGATACACTTGCATGTGAGCAGTGGCGTACCAGACCTTTACAAAGGGGGGGGCTGAAGGGGTCCAAGCTTTTCTTTGAGGGGCAATTGGGTCCTTCTCCATAGACCCTGTACAACAGTCAGTTCATTGGAGGGATGGGGAAGGGGGGATGGGGGCGGAAGGGGGGGCAAGGTTTTGTTGGGGGGGGGCGGCTCTCGCCCCCCTGCCCCCGCTGGTTACGCCGCTGCATTGGGGCAAAAATCGGTGAGGCCACTGTGTCTTGACTTGGGTCAGGCACTTCATCTGCTTGCCTCTCTCACCCCAATGCAAAATGGGGAGCTGTTAGTAATATCGTTCATTGAGCACTGCCCAAAGGTATGAGTATGCCTTGGGCATTTGTATGGCAATGCATGTATTTTAGTGACAGCGAAATAAATGTAAAATGCTTTGATACTTTGTGAAAGGAACTATATATATAATGTCGGCATTTATTTTTTTCTATCATCCCACCAAGCATTAACGTCTCCTAATTCAGTTAAGATTAGAGTTAGACTTTGCAAAGTAGGAAAACTTTAACAAGTTAAAATTATAGCTCAACATTTTTACCACAGACACACACCTTCATATCCCTATTCCTGAACTCATTTGGCAGGTACACAATATTTATTATAACTACATCAAAGTGTTTCGGAATATTTTTTTCTATGCCATATACGTAGACTCACCAAAATCAGCAACACTGTTCTCATAGTCATATTCTTCCGATGGTATTCGTAGCAGCCTAACTTTGTCCCCAACCGATTTGCCATTGGCTTGTTGATCCTGTACAAGGTTGACAATGTGAGTCTGATATGGATTGGTTTGTGGCCATGGTTTCGCCTGCAGATTATATGAGTTTTGTGACTGATGCTCTAACTGTTCATTGGTTGTTTCCCTTTGGTCTTCACTTTCAACGTAGGCCAGATACGGTGTGGCATTAAGCTGTATATTTCTGTGCCTAGGATTTTAAGGAGCAAAACTTTGAAAAGAAACATTTACATTTTACATAAAACATTTAAAACACTATGGCAAGCAAAAAATAAGTTATTTTAGCTTAGTTTATTTCAATTTATTTCAGAAATGCTATCATGCATTTTTGTGTTTGCCATGGTATACTGAGACTGCATAATGAGTGTCATTTTTCAGGGTACCAAAAATTTGCTTGGCCCATTGATTACTTTAGGTGTGATTAGTGCATGGTAAATAAAATAAATATGCAAAAAAAAAAATGAGATTAAAAAAATGGAGACACTCTTATGTAAACAATAAAAAACTAAGGCATGTCAATAACTCCCCATTAAGTTGTGAACCCTTTATATTGTTCATTCTTTTTGTTTATAATTGGTAAATGGAGTCAAACACAATCCAACATGATCATTTATCATTTTACAAGACTCCAACTGGATATAAGAATACTTTCGGCAAGTTGGTCCACTTCTTGTGACCAATTACTATCCATTTCACACATGAACAATTTCATTCGGTAGAGTGAATTTGATTTAAACCAAATAAATTATTTTTTTTTAGGTTTTTTTTAATAAATGTAAAATAAACCCTGTTATTCCTTTCTGACTCCCTCATTGTGTTTTGTAGATTTCTATAGCCTTAATTCTGTCTTTAACACCGTTCAATTTCATTAATATCCAGAGGATATTTTCAGAAAGCCCCACAATCACATGCAAAACTAGTTAATCACCAGGGTGCAGCTGTCATTTGCACTGTCAAATCCCATTGAATTGTGTACAAGATAGGGTGTTTTAAATCTGCTCTATCTCTGCTAGTAGTCAGTCGATAGTACAATGAAAAACCACTAGGGATAACAGACTTGATATACATAATAGACATCAACTTATTTTCCTGATCGACTGATGTCTGGACCTTGAAATAACAACTCAATTACTCCTCGTAAATTCAAATTTACTGTTAGAATCTACGTGTTGTGCAAGTGACTGTTACTTGAACCTGGTATCTACACTGGGTTAACC
>JAMKCH010027329.1:0-19384 GCA_023653785.1 Ophioderma brevispina | reverse complement strand
GCGAACCGCAACCTCCCCCGCCACCCCTGCTACGGCCTTGCCTGTCAAGAATACTATACAATATACGCTATAAGATAATTATTGAAAATCGTCGCCTTAGAACCAGACTGTCTATTCCAGTTTTGCAAAATTGGTTAGTCACCACATAATAGTAGTTATCGTCCTTTATCTCGACATGAGTGTCCTAATGTCCAATCTTGAAAATAGAGGGCTCCCTAGGATTCAATAATTTATATGTCCATTTTCTCTTTGAATCTCATGCCAAAAACTTCTATTGCCATGGTCTATGTCATGAACCAATTTTTGTTTCTGCAAACTGACCTATGCCAGCATGTTCTTTCACTAACATGCTCCGTGTGCAATGTTATTAACCCGGAGGCTATCACACACATTTGTAAAACACCTCAAGTACAAAATGTTTGGGTGATAAATATGTTAACAGACTTACAGGCGCCGCCTGAACAGGATTCTTAGTCCGCAAATGGTGCCTAAGGAGAGGGGGCCAAAACACAGTTGGTACGGGTCAATTTTTAAATTGATCACTCATGTTGAAAGCACACCAGGTTATGGTCTAACCATAGGAGTCAAGAAAGGTAATAGTCTGTAATATGTACAGGCTGATGTTTCAGAGTTATGAGGCTAAAAAAAAACCTCAAAAATCATAATAAAGGTCCATTTCAGTTGTACAGGGGTCAATTTTTAAGAAATTTGCTCCGATTTGGAATAAAAATGGTGCAAATTATTGGTGGAGTTTCATAGGGTGAAAAAATAAAATAGTTTTTAACTGTGTTAAATTGGTATGTTTCGATGTAGGGGGCACAGAAGGTCACGTCCAATTGCATTCATGGGGCTTGATCTTTTTCCCCCCCCAATTTCTTAAGCAAGCATTTTGAGACACTCAAAAACTATTCCGTATTTTTAATCCTATGAGCGGCCACCCAATATTTGCACCATTTTTTATCCAATCAGCATTTTTAAAATTTGACCCCTGTACAACTGAAAATTGACCCTTTTTATGAGTTTTTCTGTTTTTAGCCTCTAACTCTGAAACTTTAGCTGTACATATTACAAACTATGCCTTTTTCTGAATCCTTATGGTTTGACACATAAATTGGTATACTTTTTCAACATGATTGCTCAATTTAAAAATTTGAACCTGTACAATCTTTGTCTTGCCCTCGCTCTTAAGGCCCGCTGCGCACTTAAAATCGCGTTTCAGTTGTTCCCTTGTCAGGACCGCTGTCTACATATTTAATCACTCAAACAAACCTTTTGTACTTGAGATGTGTTACAAATGTGTGCTAGGCTCCGGACTATATTGTGTGAGAACTGATTGAAATCGCAACCTTGCTAAGATATAGGGGAGGAGGAAGATGAGTACTTAAACAATATGCAGGGGTGTCCAACCTGCGGCCCGCGGGCCATGCGGCCCGATAAGGGCTCTCATGCGCCCCGCGAGGGACTAACCAGAAAAATTAAAACGCATAAATATCTTAAGTAATAGATTTTAAAAAGATGTCATTTTAATTAGTTCAAATTCCTCAATCTGAAACCGAAATTTGTTAAACATAGTTGGAAAATTAGTCCAATTTCATAAATCTGAAACCAAAATTTCTAAAAATTGTGGGAAAATTAGTCCTTTTTCCTCAAAATGAAGCCAAAATTTTCAAAGTTTGCTATAAAGGTCAACAAAAATGGAAAATTTGTTGTTAAATTTGACCCACAATCTGCATCTCTGGTATTGCTATGGGTCCCTTCTTGGTAAATATTTGTATAGATATGGGTCCTACTTCCACAGACTTTTGTAGGCATGTCATTAACCAAACTTGAGAGCCCCGATTACTTGTTTGCGGCCCGCACATAGTTGTGGATTCAACCAATGCGGCCCTTGCGTCAAAAAGGTTGGACACCCCTGCAATATAGCAACTGACTTCAATCTTGGGCAATGAACAGAAACAACTGCCTGATAGTCTATCTTAGGGTGATTAAAAGGATATGCCGCGATTTACTAATCTGGAAAATCAAAAAAAAATCTTTAAAATCCATGTACTGGCATTTGTGTTACTGGGATGGAAGTTGTAACATAACCTCCAACAGGTTGGCTTGAAATGCCATGTGTATAGGACTAAAGAGGCCATTTATTTGATAATGAATTCTGGTGGTGGCATAAAAGTCCGACTTTCATGTATCACAAAATTTAACCCTCGTATACCTGACGCTTGTCCAGGTGTTGGATCACATCGGGGATGCGGCCGAATCGCCATCTTTATAGAAGAGCAGTAAGATGATGATTTAGTGTTTTCCTGTTACGCGCATGAAAAAAACATGTAGCTTTTGGGACGTTAGCAGTTGCGTGCTGGTTCAAACTTAGGTTTTTTGGATTTCTGTTTTACTTGTTTTATTTATGCCTTACATGTCTGCTGGGTGTTATGCGGCCATTGCGATAGATGCAATGAGAGATCTCGTATTCTCAAAAAAATCTCCTCCCGTGCTTAAGGGTTTTCTCTCTCTATCTCTCTCTATAATGGATCTGTGATATGTGATAGAAGTTTGATGAGCATGGATATGTAAATGTATTATTATTAAGTCTAAATTTTCTCCTTTTACTGTTTTTCAGTATTGCTATTTTTATTATCTTCTAATATGCAACATACTTGTCTGTACCTCACCGTCTAGTGGGTCTGGTATGCACTTTCATATGTTGTGTTTTCGTAGTGTCCTTGTTTTGCACTGATGTATACTTAAAAAAATTAATTAGTCAGTGGCCATTGAATTAGATGACATCCATCTGCTCTGTTTGGTCTCCTACCACATGTATTTTCTCTTACATTATATATCTTGTCTATTGTGAATTAAACTCTAACTGAAAAACTGAAACTGAGCCATTTTTGTAACACGCCCGAAAGAGAAAGAGAGAGGGGGGGGGGGAGTTCACCCATCCTTAGATTCTTTATTGTACAAACATGTACAAACGTTTCCATTGTGACGTCAAAGTTACGTAAAGTATGAAAACTAAAGGGATATAGCGGGAAATTATAATTTTCAATTTTATTGACCAAAACATTAATATTGCCAAAAGGCTCTGGGTCTATAAAACTAGTAATATGTAGTCAAAACACCATGACAATCGGAGAGTCCTAATATTTAGGGTGAAAAACTTAATTTTCCTATGGATATGAACATTGACATTTGCTGACACGCGAAATTAATGACTTCATTCTGACGTAATGCTAAGCATATAGTACCTTCATTTTGGTATCAATGGAAAAGGAAGGGGTTCAAAGCACCATGGTAGCAAAATCAGTGCCTTGTGCTTCTGTAACCTAAAGCGCATGGTACTTTTCCCGAAGGCCCCATAATTGTATATGAGGCCCAGACTATTGGGATCACCCTGTACCTTACACATATACCCCCGGTTCCCGCCCCGCGTTTAGGCTTCTTTGCATGGAAATAACTTAAATGTCAATTCACAAATTACCAGAAAAGGGTTTTTTAGTAGGGAGAAAAAACTTAGAAGGGGTGGTAACCAGCTGTCGAGGGTTAAAGCACAACATTGTGCACCATGATCTGTACAGTGTAAACTCAAACACGCACATCTTTGTGTATTCTCTGGTGTGTAGCACAATCAGCTGTTCATCATACAGATTGAGTCGGCATCATTTCGTGTCAATTTACTGGAAATGGTATATTACAAGTTTCTCAAATATGTTATTATTGTTATTTACATTAAAGTACTACAATGCTAAGCTAGGAGGGTGAAGCACTCTGCAACACAATGTCATGTGTGTTTTCCCTAGGATTACTTTTATACAGTGTCAAAATAATTAATAATTATTCACAGGCGTCCACATTTTGGCTATTTCTTTGATGAACAGTGCAAAATTTAGATAAAATTTGACAAGAAAGTCCACTTTTTGGTGATGAGATGTTCCAAAAGTCAGAGGAAGGACAATTTTTATGGGAGTTAGGTTCACTTTTACAATAAAGTCCTGCACCAACCCAAATAAATTGTGAAGAACCGTAATGAGATTTGACTTAAGTGAAACATTAGCGCCTATGTGCAACTGTGGTTGGCGTCAGGGAGGGCAATTATCTTTTGCTCCAACAAATCCTCACACAGCAGTATTGCTGAGTGTGAGGTGAATCCGGCCACCCCGTTAGCGGGACAAAACGGGATTTAAAACTTTGGTGTAACTAACTTTTGAAGCATTTTGAAGAAACTTCGGTAAAATAATGGTTTGGACATGAAAGGTGAAGTCTAATTTAGCGCTGAAGTTATCTTAAAATGGAATCTCAGGAGCTGAAAGATCCTACGGGAGCGGTCATTTTTTATTTTTTATGCCGGGGGGGGATGGAGGATTTCAACTTTTTTTCGGCAAAATTTTTTCGCGTTCCCCCCTCGCTTCCGTTCAAAAATTTCACACTCCCCTTGATCATGCTGATTTCCCCATTTAAAAGTTCATGTTCCCCTCTCTCTCGTTGATGAAAAATTTCACGTTCCCCCTCAAAAAAAAAAAAAAAAAAAAAGTCCACTTTTTGGTGATGAGATGTTCCAAAAGTCAGAGGAAGGACAATTTTTATGGGAGTTAGGTTCACTTTTACAATAAAGTCCTGCACCAACCCAAATAAATTGTGAAGAACCGTAATGAGATTTGACTTAAGTGAAACATTAGCGCCTATGTGCAACTGTGGTTGGCGTCAGGGAGGGCAATTATCTTTTGCTCCAACAAATCCTCACACAGCAGTATTGCTGAGTGTGAGGTGAATCCGGCCACCCCGTTAGCGGGACAAAACGGGATTTAAAACTTTGGTGTAACTAACTTTTGAAGCATTTTGAAGAAACTTCGGTAAAATAATGGTTTGGACATGAAAGGTGAAGTCTAATTTAGCGCTGAAGTTATCTTAAAATGGAATCTCAGGAGCTGAAAGATCCTACGGGAGCGGTCATTTTTTATTTTTTATGCCGGGGGGGGATGGAGGATTTCAACTTTTTTTCGGCAAAATTTTTTCGCGTTCCCCCCTCGCTTCCGTTCAAAAATTTCACACTCCCCTTGATCATGCTGATTTCCCCATTTAAAAGTTCATGTTCCCCTCTCTCTCGTTGATGAAAAATTTCACGTTCCCCCTCTCTCTTACAAAAAATTTCGGGTTCCCCCTCAAATCCTCCATTCCCCCTGGCGTAAATAATGACCCCTGCCTAAAATGAGGGACTTATGGGCGGCAATATACCTATATCTCCTCCCAATGTGAGTACCCCTCCCAATGTGAGTACCCCCACCAGACCTGTGCCTCCGGGAAGGGGGGAACTCAAAAAGTTTCCCGATTGCTGTACAGGCTTGGGGGAATGATTAAAGTGCGAGTAAGCTCCTGGGTTTTGCCGTGCTTGTTCAGATTTTTGTCTATCGTGTTCTCTACTTGATATGAGAACCTGGCACTTGTACACACTGACCATCAAGTACCGTTGGAAACAAACTTGCGGGTTGGTACATTTACTGCACCCACTTTGCCTGCTCCCAGTTGGATTCAGCAGCCTTGACGGAATAAAGTGCACATGATACTGTACGTTATTCCGTCAAGGCTGCTGAATTCAACTGGGAGCAGATAAAGTGGGTGCAGTAAATGTACCAACCCCAAACTTGCGGCTTTTTTTATGCTAGACGTGATAATGCATAGTGCAATGCCCTATTCACTAGTTTTCATTACTGTGCTAATATTGATGGTTAACCGTAAAACAGTACTTTTTTATCTGTATCTTGAGAAAGGAATGGATTTGAAAGCTCATATTCAGGATGTTTATGACAAAAATACAGCCTTTCATCTGATATGAAAATGATACTACTTCCGGGTAAATCGGGGGGGTCCCAAATGCGATCGGAACAAGCACCTTTAAAAGGTAATGAAATGAGTGTTTCAAAGCACAAATTTCACAATAAATTTGTTTGAAGCTACAATAAATCCACCCATCCTCCTCTTTCTTCTCTCTCTCTCTTCTCCCTTTTCCTTTTTTTCTAACCCATCCTTTCTTTTCCCTTCTCCTTCCCTTTCCCCTTCTCTTTTGCTCCCTTCCCATTTTTTTCTCTCTCCTTTCCTCTTTTGCTTTCTCTTTTTCCTTTCTTTCTGTTTCTCCCTCGCCTTCCCCTTCTTTTCGTTCTTATTTTTCGCTTCTCCGTCCCCATTTTAGTATTCCTGGGGGAAGTCTGTCCCTCCTATCCCCCCCCCCCCCCGCTGGTTAAGCCACGAGTACAAGTGGGGGAGGGGGAAATTGAGTGTTCATCTTTTATCATTTTTATGTTTTTATCCATAATAAAACATTGAAGTACATTTAAACAAAATTCCTAATGCTGCTTATGTCCAATTTCACAACAACATTTTTCAACCAGAACTGGTTATGTCCATTTTTTGCATTTTTTCGACAACCTGGGGGTCTTTGAGTATGATGCTCATAAATCATATCTAACAAAGTATGAGAAGCATTAACCATAAAGATTGAGGCTTTATTTGGATTTTCTGATTTTTCAGGTTTAATTGAACTTTAAACTTGTTTTTCTCGAAATGCAATTTTTGGACATAGACAGTACTGGCTCTAAGGGGACGATATATCGAGTGGTTTACTGACCATAAAATCAACAAACATTTTGTATGACCATGCGCTATTTTAAAATTCATGCTAGAGTATTATGTTGTATTATGTGTTATGCGATAGCGACGGCACATTAGCGTCATACACCTTCACACATGACGCTTTTTATAATGTGTATTTCCATGTATCATGTATGACGCAAATGTGCAGGCCGTATCGCATATCAACTAGCGCGAATTTTGTCCATTTACATAATAATTAAGTTGATTTCAACTAGGGGTAATTTTAAATTGAAAGAGACTTGCATGTTTTTCTTGTCAAGACTGATCAAGACTCTGCTTGTGCATGCATTTTCAATGTTTGCATGGTTTGGGACAAAATCATAAAGAAGAAATATTGTAGCCGTTTTATTTTTAATTTTGCAAGAGAAACTTGAAATAATTTGAGATGCCTTAAATCTTACCTTTGTGGTTATTATTAAATACCAAGTCCCATGACGGGGTGCGTTAGTTGTCCAATGTGTGTATCAATCATGGATATAATTCGTGCTAATTAAAGCCACTATCAGCGATTTCTTCAAAACAAATCGCGCCCCATATTTTTCATCAACGTCCATTTTTTACACTGTTGTATAATTGGAAGTGGTTGTAGTAAAGACTCCTGTAAGTGACTAAGCTTAACACGCCGTATTTGACATGAAATTGCGATTTTTCTGCATTGTTTACTAAAATTCGTGATCCGACTTTTATTAGCCAACAAAACAGTCGTAAATGGCACCTTCAAGACTATTTCAAAATGCTTTAGTGTCTGTTTTTCACAAAGAGCAATAGTGTAAGGTGTTGATATGACCTAACACTAGCATAGAGACAAAATAGGTATTTTGAATTTTGAAAAAAATGACTGATTGTGGCTTTAACAGACTGCAATAACCTTACATGTGTGCAAAGTGGTTTTTGTCCTTTTTATCTATATTGTGGCCATTTTGTAATTTCAGCTTTATTTTCAAAGTTGTTTTTCAACAAGATATTGTAGTTTAATAATAAATACTCTCCGGGGATACTCTCAAAACTTTTTTGATATGTCTACCCAGTTTTGTGAAATTTGCAGACGAAAAAGTGTAAACTTTTGGACCACTCTGTATAAACAACTCTACGTCCCAAGACGACGACAAAAACATGTGGGCGTACCGCCCTCATGTAATTTTACCACTACTCTCCTCATACAATATCTATTTTAATAACTATTGTTATACCTAATGTTTAACAAAATACAATCTATGAAATGACTGGTGCTAGTGAATGACTCCCAGTGATAACCCACGCGACTGGCGAATACGAAGTGGCCACGTTACGGGAACATACTATAGATTGTTGATCATCAACCGCTTGAAACCATTTCTAACCACGATGTGAGTACATTCCATAGGCCTATTCACGAATAAAAAAATACCCCCCCCTCTCCACTTCTAAATGCTCTGCAACAAGAGCCTCAACTACATACAAATCGGCTCTGAAAAGACGTCGGCGTAACGATCTGTACGTACGTACGGAATCGTACTTGATTAGCCCTCAAATTCTCCCACTTGTTCGAGTTGCATGTGATGGGCGGCGCCGACAACAAGGATCACCACAAGCAGGACAAGTGTGAATGACATGTCCTTTATAGTCAGTGACAATCATGCGCAAGACCCAGTCACCAAGTGCAGTGTTCAAATATGCATGTCGCAACTTTTTTGGCTATGCAATGAAACTTTCACTACTTACCGCACCACGCACGTAAGAGTTAGTCCATGCGGTCGCCTTACCTGCCTGCCGGAAAGCAAAGATGGCAGAATGATGTTGCGCCAGAGAGTCTATAATTTAGGGAGAAGACACTCGCAGACCGCATCGGACGCCCAATAGTGATCTAAAGTTAGGGCGCTATCACGCTGAATAAAAAGTGGGGCGGTCCGTTGCTATGTCAGTTTGCCTACCACAAGAACGCTGCCGTAGGTTTTATTTAGTTGTAAACTGATAAAATATCACTCTTTATGTTATACACGTGGATGCCCCTGATTCGTGTTTTTATTTTATTTGTTTTCATAAATTAATTTCATATGATCGCTTCCGACCAGGTTGGTAACGGGATGATTGACAGGTAATCAAATAGTGATCTCCGATATGAGGGCCGCTATCACGTTCTTCGCATCAATGTCTCTATTGGCCCCGTTTTTGTGGAGTGGCACGGGCCTTGTTGCGCCCTCGCTCAACTGGAAAATTCGTTCCTACTTTCAACCAATCAGAGCTATTTAAGTTCATGATGTCTACCATCAGTCGCAGTGAGCGATGTATGCGTGTGAGCATGCGTAACACTTGATCTTGAATCAGAAACGTTTTGCGTACGCCAATTCGCTCGCAACGACTGGTAGTATATATGATCATGACCTTTTACACTGTCCTCAGTAAGGAAATTGCAAATATCATCAAGTTTTCATAAGAAAGCCAATTCGCATGACATCTATTTGCATCTGCAATTATTTATTATGCAGTATCTCATCACTTTGGAGTACATGCTTCTTGAGTGTACTCGACTGTACGTACGTACGTCGCTCTACGCGTTTTACAAACCCGATTACAAATTGCCAAGCGTAAATCACTTCCTATATCTCCCACCGTACCAATGGCGCTTTCACGGATGTCGATAGGTTAACTTGGCCAGACCTGCCAAGCATGCATAGAATACAAAGGAGTCCCTGCAGAAATATCTGTAAATGTTTCAGGTTGAACCAGGTGCGCGCATTGTATTCTTCGCATGCTTGACGCATCCACGCAGCCCGCTCGCAAGTGGCTGTAATCCTGCTACAACTAACACGGAGATCTGTCTGCTCATTCAGTCCACGGTAAGGGTTTTAGCCGGCTGACTATGTTTTCATTTGTTAGACTTATGGACCCCTCTTTTTCACATTCATGCGGGACATTGAAATATTAATTATTAAAAACATATACATATGTTGAATCTTAAAAGGCATTTTTATTAGGGGAATAACAGCCAATTTTTGGAAAAACTAAAGATTTATGACGTCACGGCATGATTGGTTTATTATTTTGCTTCGGGGGACCCATTCAGTAAAAATGCTTACTATCCCTACATTGGAAAAAACAACCGATTATCGTCATCGTACTTCGGTTTTTTGAATCTGTATGGAAAAGGTAAATTCTGTACTGTTTAGACATAATATACGGTGTCTTTGGAAAAAAATAATGCACTTGGGCAGAGGGTCATATGTACAGACCTTGAATTTGACATAGTCGGATTTATATATATCGTCGCCCCCAAGAGCACACTGATTTCTGATACCTGACACGTGACCTGTAACTGACACGTGACACCAAACTATTCATCTCGTTACTGTTTAAACTACAATACGGCAAAGCCAAGCATTCTGTATCTCTGTTGTCACAGCGTATCGATCAAGATGTGAGACTATACATGTGGTTCTGTACAGGGAGTGTAGACACTATCTGCTCGATTTGGGCATTGGGGATTCCAAACGGTAATTGGGTGAAAGACGCTATACTGGCATTTTACTATGCAGTCCTCGGTCCCCGGCATTAAAAAAATCATCTCTTAACCTTTGTTCAAAAGATCCTTAGTAATATCATGATAAATTAAGAAAAACAATGAATTTTCACATCATCATGCTTCTGTTTAATTACCTGTGCATAACTCAAAAACTCCAGAAACTTCCCTGCAAAAGTAATCTCTATCAAACATAATACCCTTGACATACGCGCCATGGCGACAGAGCTTGCGCTCTGTAGCCATGCGACCAATACCTCTATATCAAAACAGCCCTATTATAATTATTACTACACCCCAAAACCATTGCACTCCTGAGGGCAAACAAGTCCATTCAATGTATTTACCCCTTCTCCCCTTCCGCGAAAGGACCCTATACAGTCTATATCCGTACACTCTTAAAAATGCTCATGAAAAACCTCGTTTAACTGGGAGCTGGGACTCACAACGTTAAAACGACGCTTTTTTTTTTTTGCACTTTGCCTTTTGCATTTTGCACGTTTCGATTCCCAGGTGCCCTTTCCCTTTTTCAGTTTACACATAGACCCTGTGTGAGGATAATAAAGAACCGTCTTTGTGGCCTCCCCTGTTAGTAACTGCCAACCAGTGAAACTAATCTCTCCAACACCAAAACACTGGCTTTCCCATAACATCATTTCTTAAGTAGACCCATATGCCTATCATGACTAGACCTCAGCGCGGCCCTTTCCTGCCTTGACACAATTTCACAATAAATGTGTTTGAATCTACATAAATCCACCCATCCTCCCTTTCTTCTCTCTCCCGCTTCCTCCTTCTTTTCCTTTTTTTCTACCCCCTTTCTTTCCCTTCCTCCTCCATTTCCCCTTCTCTTTGCTCCCTTCCCATTTTTTTCTCTCTCCTTCCTCTTTTGCTTTCTCTTTTCCTTTCTTTCGTTTCCCCTCGCCTTCCCTTCTTTTCGTTCGTAATTTTTCGCCTTCTCCGTCCCCATTTTAGATTCCTGGGGGAAGTCTGTCCCTCCTATCCCCCCCTACCCCCCCGCTGGTTAAGCCACAGTACAAGTGGGGAGGGGGCAAATTGAGTTTTCACTTTTATCATTTTTATGTTTGTATCCATAATAAACAGTTGAAGTACATTAAACAAAATTCCCTAATGGCCTGCTTATGTCCACTTTCACAACAACATTTTCAACCTAGAACTGGTTATGTCCATTTTTTGCATTTTTTCGACAACCTGGGGGGTCTTTGAGTCTGAGCTCATAATCATATTTAACAAGATATGAGACATTAACACTTGTGGTCTCCCCTGTTATAACTGCCAACCAGTGAAACTAATCTCTACAACACCAACCTGCTTTTCCCCTAACCATCATTCCTTAAGTATACCCATATGCCATATCATGACTAGACATCAGCGCATGCCTTTCATGCCTTGACTATAAGCGTCATTGAACGTGGAGGGTTCTTCTAATGCAAAAATTAACTCATTGCTGATATGTGTAAATTTCCCCCCAATGCGATGTCCTATGTCTGAAGGAAACCCACACAAAGGAATCGATAACCACCACCCAACCATAACAGGAATGGTCCTTGCCATCGAAGACCCATCGACAATATGGAAGTGCTATTATGTGAAAACAGGTACCGAAGTAGAACCAACCTCAATGTCTGATGACGACAACATCGAAGTCCTCACCAGTGACTCAGCTCTGTCATAATTACATCCGTCTACAAACCTCCATCAGTAGACTTCGAGGCCCCTCATCTCAGCCTTGGGAAGTACACAAACCTCACTTCTTCATTGGCGATTTCAACAGCATAGTATCCGTTGGGGCTACAATGGAACTAACAAAGAACGACACCTGTCGAAGAATGGATCGACAGTCAACATCTACTTCTCCTTCACGACCCTAAGCTGCCGTACATCATTTCATAGCGCCGTGTGAATAGAGGTTACAACCTTGATCTAGCTATTTTTTACAAAAACATCTCTAACCTTGTAGCAAGTTTCGGCTCCTGTTCTACTACTCACATCGACCAATCGGTACACAAGTCAACGCTGCAGTAGACCAAACAAAGTGCCTTTTCGCTTCGCTTTTATCTATAGAAAGCAGAACTGGCAAGGATTCACTGATGACCTGAATCAGAATGTGAATAGGATTGCTCCAAAACCCCATAACCTATGACAAATTTTTGCCAACTAGTGAACACGACTGCCCGGAGATTCATACCCAGACTGCTTGTAGGACGGAATATATACCAGGCCTTTCCAAGGAATGGTGCTAGAGAATATCAAGAGTATATCACCATGTTTGAAGCGATCCTTTTTCGCTGAAACAACTGCTAAAGGTGAGGAAGTTTCGGAGAAGATCTTCCAGGAAAAATCAAAACCTGGCTACGTTAATTGAATCCACCGATATCCGATATAACCCATAACAGCAAGAAAGCATGGTCTCCATCCGAAAGCTCCGAGAATCTCCACGCCCAGAATCTCCACAGCACCAATTGTCCCACCCACCAAGTTGCCCACAACTGCTTTCAAATGGCATTGCCAGCAAGAGCCCAAGAAGATCACACTAGACCGTCAGCAGGGTAACTGACATGGTGGACTCATCAACTAACATGGTGGACTCATCAACTGACATGGTGGACTCTTCTTAACTAACATGGTGGACTGATCAACTAACATGGTGGACTCATCAATGACATGGGCAATCTTCTTCTTATATATTTGAAGATTCATTATTTATTAATTCCACGAAAGTCTCAGCCACTACACTCGCTGGATGATCCTATGATATCTGATTGTTTGACACAGATACTTGACAAGAGATATGGTTTCAGAAGATCGAGGAAAGCTTTGGACATATTTGTAGGTGTTTCATCGGCGACGAACATGATGTCCAACATAACTAACCATCACATTTCTCATCTACAACATAACATTTCCATTCACAGGGAAATCCTCACTCTGTGTGGTCATCTACCCATCTGCATGATATAGAAGATGAAATCCGTGCTTTGGACACCAACACATCAAACTACACCAAGCTACATGTAAGCCTCTACTCCAGTGCCTACACGTTTCCCCAATTCAACTGCAACACTAACTTTTGTCACCATGACTTGTTTTTCCTAGTCATAGGCACAACCGCACTCAGGACTCATTACGACCATTCCCAACTCATTCTGCAACGCATCACCACACACTGATCCTCAGCTGGTAATGGTTACCTTCAACATCCCCCCGCCCCCACCCCCTACCCCCCCCCCGTCCCCCGCACTCAGACATGTTTAACACATGTCCTACAACAACAACGGTGCCAGCTAAGGAAGATTGCCTGTCTGTGAATCAACATCACGACCTATGTTTGTGTAGAATCAACCCACAACCTTCTGTAATTGACATTGTTACAATTCCCACCAGCAATCTTCAACGTGCTAGACGTGAGGATGCACCAGATAACCAAGATGACGACGATTTGCCACCTATTCCACTTCCGTGGAAATCAAGCAAAACCCACAACTTCCCTCAAGTTACACAGTTTGAGAAAAGTTTGAACTCGGACCTGCCAATCATCATCATCTGAAACCCTTACTAAGCTTCCTAACTCATATTGTAAAAAATCATCATCAAAAGTATCATCCTTCGCCTAACCCTATGGTACAACCAACCGTACTGTTCTCTTATTGTAGACGCGATACCCAAACTCTGTTGGAAGAACGATTTCTCGACGTCTAAAGGTAAATCAACAGATGTCTACCTGGAACAGATCTTCAGTTTTGGATCAAACTTGCCCCTGCAATTATAGAGAGAATCTAAGCCTCGTGTGTTATATTCATTGTGAACAAATAATATACAGACTGTTAGCCTTAGGAATGTTTGAACTTACTAAATGAACTAGCAAATGTTTATTGCATGACAACGAAAGGAGTACACATTAGGATATCATCACTAACAGCACAAAACAGCTCCCGTGAGAACCTGCATGGCTTAAAGAATAAATGTCCTAACTTGCTGATAAATGTGGCGCAAGCTCCATTGGACATTTATAGACAATTCAAATATTGGTCTTAAACATCTATCTCGCTCTGATGCTAACAGACTTCATTTGAATGGATCTGGGATCAAAGCCTTGGCACGGTAACTATTTCCGCTTTTTTAAAGTCAATGACCGTGACAATCTTGAACCCTTAAAAATGTCACTATATGTAGCAACCGAACTGCAATAACTTTTGTTGTAATTGGTAACTAAAATTATAAAGATGACATTTATGTATCTGGTACACATTGTACTCTTGATTTTCATGTAAAGTGTGTTGATATTTCAATGTTTTAACAAATAAAATTGGTACTGCAAGAAATTGTTTTCTCTTAAGATCGCTTGAATAATGAACTTCCTTCAGTGGATGCTTTATTGATTTTTCATGTACAAAGCATAAGGGATGAAAAAGCTCATCTAAACTCCAAGGCAGTATCACAAGATTGACTATGTTAATCTTCTATTGCATGTAGATGTATATTGATATGGTTTATTAAAATGAAACATGGTTTAAATAGTGATTTCGATAACCAGAATTGAAATTGATGATTACAGTATATATAGGCTTGATAGACAAAATGTAAATTCGTGGGGGGGTGTTTTTATTTATATCAAAGATAACATTCCATCAAAACATAATGTTGATCTATATGATCCAGACATGAAGCTATTTTCATTGAAATTAACTTCCAAAACCAAGTCCTATCCTTATTGGTAGTGTCTATCGCCCACCAACTGTAACTGTTTGACTTCCTACTAGACTTGATAATATGTTTCTAAAATGTAATAACTTATATGATGATGTCTATATTTTTAGGCGATTTCAATTAGATATTTCAAAAACTTGCTATTAAGGCAAGTGACAAGTTAGCAAACAATTCTCACATGAAACAATCATTACTGATTATACAAGAAAACAGAAACTAGTAAAACTAAACTTGATTTAATATTTTGTGTCGAAGGCCAATATTTATTTCCATCTGTGGTGCCATAGTCTGGGACTAAGTGACCACTCCTTAACAGTATGTTGTAAGAAAATGTAAGCAACTTAAACTTCCACCAATAAAGTGAAAGGCAGATGTTTTTAAAACGTTCAGTTGAAGTTAGATTATGAATACTATTAGAATTTGACTGGGATAACATATGCGCTATTGATAATTAATGATGCCACTTCACCAATGGCAAACACTATTCACTGAAGCAGCAACAAACATGCACCATTCAAAGAAAAAGCATAAAAGGTTGTCTACCTGAGTGGATCAATGGTGATTTTTTTAAGATTAAGGTAAAGATGGGACTATTATTTGTGCAACAGGCACACAAAACTAATAATCAAAAGGATTGGAATAAAGCAAAATCACTTAGAAATAAAGTAAACAATATGAGATATTACCTAAAAAAGAACATTGCAAATGCTGCTATAATTCACAATATGCATGAGAGCAAAAATCTATGGAAAACAATAAGAAATTGTACCTAACAAAACTTCTAGTGTACCAACTTCAATTTCTAATAAAAATAATAATTCTCAGTGATAGTAAAGAATATGGCAAATGAGTTCCTAATTACTTTACTTCTTTGCAATGAACTTGGTATAAATTTAATAAACATAATAATGCTAATGCCCTTGTTAATAGTGTGTCTCTAATAAAGCAATATTCCATGGCAATATTGTAAATTTAGTACAATATCACTGAATTTGTTTTTGATCAAAGATGTAACTGCAAAATAGTAATTCAGCCAGGATTAGAGAATTCAATGTTAGGAGGTTGAATTGGCAGGGCCCTTTATCTCCAAAAGGCCTTGCTCATATATGTAACTGTCTCTGAGTGGTTCTACTTTTCCTGATGAATGGAAAAAAGCCAAGGTAACACCAATATTTAAGTAAGGTGACAAAACGATTTTGTAAGTATATGGCCATACTCCGTTTTTGTCAAAGTTTTCAAAAAGATTGAAAGGGCCGTTCATGATCAATTAATTCTTATTTAACTATTGCAGGTTTTATTGCAAATGCTCAATCTGGTTTCCGTTCTAACTATTCAACTTCCACACTTTAAATGATGTTCAGGATTATATTTTAAAAAAATATGGATAATGGTATGCTATCAGGTGTTATATTTCTTGATTTTAAAGAAGCGTTTGATACAGTGAATCATGAAATTCTTATAAAAAAAACTTAAACATTAGGGTATAGAGAATAGTGCAGCTTTTATGGTTCCAATCATATCTGGGCAACAGACTTCAAGTTGTGAATATAAATTCAACTTTATCCGACTTCCAACCTATTAATATAGGAATTCCTCAGGTTTTCTATATTAGGTCCATTTTTTTATAATTGTTTTGTTAATTGTTTTACCTAATGCTGTAGAAAAATGTAAGACTGTCAATGTACTGATAGACTTCACTAATGTGTAAAGCTAAAAATGGTGTCGATCTCCATTTCAATTAGAATCATGCTTGAGTAATGTAGCCGATTGGTTCAAAGCTACAACTCTTTAAAGTGATGAAGACAAGTTTATGATATTTGGTACTAAAAAGGTACTTGAAAAATTCAATGATGTCATTAACTATAATAATAACAAATTGATAGAGTAGATGAGTTCAAATACTTGGGTGTAAAATTAATAGCATATGTCTTGTGTGGCGCTCATGTTTGATTATTTGGGTAAATGTGTCTAAAGAACGGGATTATCAAAGAATGAAATATTTTCTTCCAGATCATACTTCGATGTTATCAACACTCTTGTTACCCTCCACTTTGACTATGGAACACTGTCTGGTCACATTTTCTCCGCTGAATTTCCCAAAACAATACCGGTTCTGTCATATATTGTAGCTAGGTTAATACTTACAGCTGATATTAGAACCCCAATAAATGAATTGATGACAAGCTCCAGTGTCAAACTTGAAACGATGGCATAATCCCTTTTACTTATTTGTTTTTAAATGTTTAAGAATCTTAGTCCATCATGTTTATCTACTCATTTTGATTTTGTTCATAATTAATCATTCACATCTCACAAGAAATCACACATACTAACACATTGGTTATACAAAATTTTCAAGCAATCAGGATGCGCACTTTCAGGGTCAGGGCAACATATGCCTGGAACAAGTCTTGCCATCACAATCAGAACTGCGATGGAAAACATGACCTGAGTCAATTCAGTTCAAAAATTCTCAAATGTAATTTTGTGTACCAAATATATTTATTTGTTAGTGACTAACATGTATGTTTGTTTTTATCTGGTAATTATAATTGTTATGTTTATAATTATTGTATATAATGTAACTGCTATTTTCTGTATTGAGGGCCTGCTTGGAAAGCAGAGCTTGACACTGAAGCTGTTTACCCTCAAAGAAGATTAAATAAAATAAATAATAGTAAGAGGTTTAGTGGCGACCCTGGTGTCACTCGCCCCTTCAACATGGAAAAAATTGGAATCCGGTATTAATGGGTTTAATTGCTAAACTTCAACAGGAAAAGCAGTAGGCCTTGATAACATCTCATCTCAACTGGAACACTGAAAATTTTCGGCCCAGGTAGCAATTAAAGGAGTAGCTTCTTGAGCTCTACATTGCTGCCTTATTTCCCACAGGTTTCCCAAGATCTGGAGAAAGCACATTATGACACTCCTAATGCCTGGTAAAGATCCATCCAATCCCAAGAGTTTCAGACCAATATCACCCTCAGCCATACCTACAATCTCTTGGACGTCTCCTGCTCAATCGAATTGCACCTGTGATAGACGAACACCTCATACCAGAACAAGCAGGTTTCCGCCGGCAAATCAACAACAAGCCAAGTACTCAACCTAACTCACACATTGAGGATGGTTTCGTAAGGGTATTGTAACCTGTAGTTGTGTTCGTCGACCACAGCCTACGACACTGTTAATCACAGATACTTACTCCATAAGATTCTGGAAATCATCAAGGACATCCGCTTGACTGAGCTTATCAGAGGATTGCTGGCAAACAGGATGTTCTTTGTTCAGCTAGGAGCGAAGAAGAGTCGATGGTGTAGACTCAAGAATGGGCTACCACAAGGGAGTGTGCTTGCACCTCTCTTGTTCAACATCTATACCAACGACCAACCTAGGAATGCAGGAACTTGTCGTTTCATTTTTGCAGACGATCTTGGAATTAGCGCACAAGATGCAGACTTCACAGTTGTTGAAGAGACCCCTCCAACAATGTGACATGGGCCCCACGTGGGTCATTTGTGGGCTACTTCCTGGGCCCCTCATTGGCTTCCCACCTGGGGCCCACTTGTTTTTGTCGTCGGGATTCAAATGGGTCCTAAGTGGGCAAGCTGAACTGTTAACGGCTAATTATATGCTTTAATTAAAGAGAAAAAAAAGAGTTCTAGTACAGTTGGATATTGTTTTAATTCCAATTATTCATTAGGCATCACTTGCATCTCATACTAACATGGTTACAAATATTTTTTTTTTTTTTTTTTTTTGGTCTGGAACACCCCTGGAGCACTGTGATAACCCTGTCTACCTAGGAGTTACCTTGGACCGCACTCTCTTATAAGACCCACATCGAGAAGACGAAGAGTAAAGTATGTTCACGCAATAACATCTCACTGGCACAAGATGGGCTGCTCGCCCACATACCCTAAGATCGACGGCACTTGCCCTGTGTTACTCATGTGCAGAGTATGCTTGCCCTGTATGGGAAAGATCAACCCATAGCAAGAAGCTTGATTCAGCTTTAAATGCCTCCTGCCGGCTTATCACAGGATGCCTCCCTCCAACACCAACGGAAAACTTACACATCCTAGCAGGAATTGCTCCACCAGGCATCCGTCGTAGCGTAGCGAGCATGCAAGAGCGTAGCTGCCAAGTATCTAATGTGAAGCACCCTATGTCTGGACAGATACCTGCTGCCAACCGCCTTAAATCCAGAGAGAGTTTCTTAAGCAAAGTCCAACCTCTTGAAACAGTCTCTAAGGAGCTTAAGAGAGTCACCTTGAGGAAAGAAAGACTTGCCATCAACCAAGTAACATCTATTGGTATTGAACCTGGTGAGCATCTCCCACCTGGAGCTGACTCCTTATGGGCTGAATGGCCGATCTAAGGTTTCCTTGCAGAAGTGGGACTACCTGGAAGCAGATCAGGACACTACCTGTGGTTGTGGAACAGCACTACAGACAATGGAACATCTCTTGGTCTGCCCACTGCTGGAGCAACAATGCACAAACAAGGACCTTGCGG
>JAMKCH010027328.1:0-17617 GCA_023653785.1 Ophioderma brevispina | reverse complement strand
CAAACAATCAACAACACCCTATCACCCCGTCGAACCATAAAAAATTTCTGGTGTACGAATTGACCAAATCTTTCCTGGAAATATCATAGTCCAAAAACTACAATCAAATTTCTAAGAACTCGGGTTCTTAGAAAACTCCGCAACACCTTCCCAAACATTCCTTAATTCTCTTTATATCAACACCTTATACTACCGTACATATCTTACAGTAACATAGCTTGGGCAAATACAGACATAACATTCAGATAATAACCACTTCCATGGGACTTCTCCTTATTTCGAATACATTGGACAATATATTCAACTTCAAAAACGAGCCATACGCGTCGCATTAATAATACTGAATACACATCTCTATACTAAACCAATGTTCCACAATCTAAAAAAACTCTTAGCATGTATGATTAAATAAACTACAACCAAACAAAGCGATTTTCATGTATCGTACAACTCAAACACCCTAGCTAGCCAAACTCATTTTCTAAACTCATTTTTCCAAGCATAGTGATATACACCCATATAAACACCATAAATGCAAACAAATACATCACACAAAAACCCCTCATCCAACCTAATTAAGTACTCAATAAAATACTCTGGTCCCAACATATGGAACACACTTAGAACAGTATCATAAACTCTAAACCACATTAATGCTTTTAAATTTAATCTAAAACAGAGTTAATTAAAATAAATATTAAATTGAACTTTTTTGATTATCCTTCATAAACTTCTCATTATTTTTCCCCTCATTTCTATAGTTGACCATCAATAATGCATAAACCCCTTTTATCCTTCTCTTTAATCGGGCTACTTTTACTGTTCGCCACGTTCACCAATGTTCTTTTGCCCCTGATCTTGTTTAAAACACTAATTGTCAATGTCCCTCGTCCTGTATCGTCCTGTTTCTGTCTTGTCTGCTTTTCATTCCTTGTATCAGTATTACATTATTAATATAATCATGTATATTTTAGGTGGGGTCATGCTCAAAGTCCATCAGACTTATTAATGGCCCTCTTCCCGCATTTGATATCATGTGCCATTTCAACATTCTGGGGGTATATTATTTTCCCTCGTAAATATTTCAATATTTATTCCAATAATAACAGTAATAATTGTATCATTATGTAATGTAGTGACTGAATGATAAATGCTAATAAAAACTAATTTAATTGAATTGAATATGCATGGAAATTAAACATTTTGCATGGAAATGGGGCCCAATGGGGGGAATGTCAATACCGAATATAGACAATAATTTTGCCCAGCCATTTTTTTACAAATCAGAGCACTCTAACATTTTGTTGCCCTAGGATGACCTTGAAAACCTTTACTGCAGTGCGTATATGTAAATCCTGTTTCTAAAATTGAAAAAAAAATGGTGTACAACTGAAACGCATGGTTTGAAAATTCTCAATGACTGGAAAAATATCAAAAGGAATTGTGGGAAATGGTTATTTCGAACCGTTAGCGATTGCGTGTTCACTTTTGTGTTTGTGAGCACAGAAGTACCTGATAAAAATGTTCAATTTTCTCGCTAGGTTCTATAGGTTCAGACTCAATACGATACATTGTCAAAACAAAACAAATTCTTATTCATTGGGCGGGTTTTAGTACGCAACACGCAAATATCATTGGTTGTTGCCTATCTTATCATGAGACTTATTTAGATAGTGGCGTCGGTCGTGCAGGTGTTACCGCGCGTTGTATCGGTTACGCAGTGCACCAGCAGTACGGGTTGTTTGCATTTTTGACAGGGGTGGAATTTTTTTGCCCTTTTAACTAATATTATTGAAATAAAAATATTTTTGTTTGATTAAAACAACCAAACTAAATAAAATGAGAATAAAGAATATGATTTGGTTGTTTTGCCTATCTACTATCGGTTCATATTGGATGGGCAGTCCATCGCTCCCGCATCCACTACTCAATATTGGACTCCCATCCATATGCACGATATTAGATAGCAAAACAACAATCCACCTTTTATTTCTCTACGTAACAACCCTCTGGAGCAAAAACATCCATAGAATCCCTTTACTCTTCCGGAGATATTTTGAGATTTAGTTTGATTTCCACACATTCTCTATGAGGGAAAAAAAAAAAACTGATACTTTAATCTCTCTCTCGCGCGGGTACCAATTTACCAACTACACTGTTGGAAAATACTTACCGGACCGCTGTTAAACCATTATAGCTATGAACTATTGTCCTTATATAAGGATCCTATACATTACTTTAATCTCAAAATCTGGCAATAACATGGTATATAAAATGCTAATTTGATCACATAGGAAATTTTAACCAGCGTATAAACTTTGCCCCCCTTTTTTTTGCATATGCCGTCCACCCTTTTTTAAATTTACCAATTGTAACCTTTGTATTCTTTTACTTTTTTCTAATAACAATTTCACAATGTTTGCTTTTATTACAATGAGTTGTAAGCGTTAATGTGATTAATTTACATTCGGAAACTGTCCTCATCATTTTGTGAAGCAGGACCAAGGCCACTCGATCAGGGTGAGTTTCCTCTTCCAATATTATAGCCTCTATGGCATTATTTGAGCTATTGAGCACTGCTCTTTTCCACGAGGATTTTAATTTTCAAAAAGTTTGAAAAGACATGGAAGGCGAAAAATAACAACCTGCAAAATTTATGTCAAATAATACATTATGCTGACAAAGATTTGTGAATTGCAGAACTCATGCTATTCACAAAAACTGGTGGAATCAATCAAATTTGAAAATTAGAGCATAAACAGCAGTATGCGCCTACCTGGAGATTAAGCATTAACTTTAATCAAGCAAACTAAGCCTCAATATCAAAATATAAATCTCGCCTAACATAAAATTCATGTGACCTTTTTTGGAACAAATATAAAAGATGATTCAAAGCTATTCAAAATGACATTCAAAACATACAAACATCATTCAGAATTTAAAAACATGATATAAAAAACCAAAATTTGAATGACAAAAGGCTTTAATAGGGGCAATATCGACAGAGTTTGTTGTTTTTTCAATTTCTCCATAATTAGCCACATTATACTTATATTAAAAAATATGATTAAAGAAGTTAAGTTCCTCATCAAAGTTACAAGAGGAGATTTTTTAAGGATACAAATTTCTGAGAAACAAGTTTTACAAAAGAAAACGACCAAACTGTGTTTTGAACTTGCCTGCTATTGTATTCATCAACGATAGAAACCCATGCTTGAATTTCTGTCGTGACACAACATCAATCTTATTACATAAAGACGGATATTTATTCACTTCAGAGCGTGATCAATGCATGTAAGCATTCAAATAATATGCCAAAACAAAACAGGGTTCCCCCCCCCAAAAAAAAATGAGGGCGCTTCTTTCTGGAAATGTCTTTCATGTCTCTTTAAGACTGAGTTTGTCTTCAGTGACCCACTTGATTAGGGACAGCACCGGTGTTTTTATAGGAGGTAAATAACATTAGAAATGGGGGGGCCATGGCCCCACCCAGTAATCTATTTGGCCCACCCACCCCGTAATTCAGTCTGCCAATGACCCAAAATGGCCCACCCAGTAATATTTTGACCCACCAGTAACATTATCTAGCCCAAAAATATTTGATGAAGTGCTGGATTTCGTTAAATTACATGAATGCTAAAGAAAATAGGTCACTGAGCCATTTTAAGCAAATCCGGAATAGGCAGTGGTGACTTACACCTAACAATGTACAATTCGCTTTTTTTTTTTCTTTTTGTGATTAGAGCCAGTTATTAAAATAAGAAAAACGGTTTGCCAGGGTCAACTGGCTCACCGTAAACTTTGTTCGAGCCAGCCAACGATCACAGTGATTACAACACAAATCCTTACTTGCATATTCATAATTCGGAAGAGTGCATGAGCAAGGCGGTGAACAAGTAACTTTACTACAGCCGATACACCAAGACATGAAGGTATGTGGTCAATAGATTGGAATATGCTTGAAATTCGCCGGTGTGTGTATAATACACCAAATTAAGATCACTGCGGACTCGCTCGGTGCAGTAAAGCGTTGGGTGGCAGGGAACCACGAATACAAAATGCCAAAATGCAATAAATGATCCAAAAAAAGGTTGTTTGCAGTAAGTAGCTCAAAAAACCAAAATGCAACTGCATTTTGTTATTGTTTTATTTAGATCATACCAAACATTAAATTCAAACTAGTTGTAAATCTGTTTTTACTGTATTTAATTATTAATTTATAAAACAAAAAAATATGATTTTGGGATCATCTGTATTAAAAGTAATAATATCTCATGGATTTTTGTCCAAAAAGCCAATTTTATGAATTCATTCATATAAAACCAAAACAAAATGCAGTTTTAAAATGGATTCCAAATTTAAAATGACTATTTGAAAACCAATTTTTTTGTGTTTTTTTTTGCCTAATATCACTCTAGGATAACTTAAAAATACTATTTTTTTTTAACTATACCAAAAAGCATCTCCTCCAAGTAAAGGACTAAGCTACTAAGCAGCAATATATATATCAATGAATTATTAGTGTGGAAAACACATGTGGACTTGATCTTATTGGACGGGGCAAAGGGGGGGGGTCAATATTGCATATGCTTTAATTGTAACTAGAATGCCGCTGAATAAAAGCTCACTCAGCTGGGAGGGGCAGACATAGGTTAATTTTGCAGTACAAGTTAGATTCACGGATGAATAATAAAAAGAAAGTGTTAAAAAAAGACAAAAATATGAGTATGTAATAATGATTAACTTATATGCCAATGAGTCAATAAAAATGAGTTATTGTATCAACTTATTTTTTTTTTTAATTGTTACAATTGCACTTCTAAATGGTCAAAGAGCGTTTTAGTTGTATTTTAAAATGCATATGTTCAATTTCAAATCCAATTTTATAATGAAATATAGGTTTCTGAACAAACACACCGGTTTCATGAGCATCAAATGAGGTGAGTAAGGCATTGTTACTTACTCTAAAGTTAATTTTACGATAAAAATTATCTGAAATGAAATGCGCAAAGGGCTTTAATCCCCTTTTGGATGTAAATTCTTTAACATTTATTTAAAAAAGATAAAATGAACTGGCACTGCAATTCATAATATTGCTCCTATTTGATTTGTAGGAATATAGACTAGTGATGGCCAGTTTTAAAATCATCACTTATATGCAAACTTCAATACTTTCTTCTAAAGGAATTTAAATGATCAAACTGGGAGTTTTTGTAAGCTTTATGACTTACGTTTTCATGAGGTCTGCACAAAACATTTGAAGAGTAGTACATGAAGTTCCTGTTATGGATTTCATTGAGCGCAATGATACTCTTAGTATCATAACGTTTTATTGAGCAAACGTATTTTAACTTTGTTTTCTGTCTAATCAGCCCCATAGGGAAATTCTAAACTTTTTATACATAAAGATTGAGTTGGGCTTATTCATTCAGTTGTATTAACATACATTTGTTAATATTCTTAATTCTAAATGTAAAAAAAGTTCAAAAAAGGAGAGTGTACTTTTCGGGCATTTCCTTAGTGTCTCTGTGTTGATATAGTTCTAATGCAGTACTCTTTTACGATGATGGTTTAAATATAACCCATGTTGACATGGTAGCTTTCGTTGTTTTTAGATTTGGCAAAATTTGTGAGGAAATCTGGCAAATTCAAGTTGGCCCCACCCAGGTAAATTATTTTTCCATGTTTTTGGGTCAATTAATTAAGCTGGCCCACCCAGTAAATTAATTCTTTGTTACCTCACTGGACTGTTTTTTTTAATTTAAAGGCAATTTTCCAATTTGGTTGTGACGAGAGCACTCTCCCTTTTACATCCTTAGAGGTTCTCTCCCTTGTACTCCTTAGAGGTTAGCCAATCACAGATTTTGAGTGGTACACTATTATTCTTTGAGTCTGCAGGGAGCTGAAACCCACTTCCAGGTCAACTGTAATGTACCATTCCAATTGGGTCAAATTGACCCACTTTGCTTCACCTTGACCACAAATTAGTGTTCAATGCCCCTAGTAAATTAAACATATTAGTTAATGAATCAATTTGACTCACAATGATATTGAGCCATATCCCAAACAAACAAGTGTAAAATGAAGAATTTAATAGTCAATCACATGGACAAAATGCACTTGTACAAAAGTTATACTAGAGGATAACAAGGCATAACAAAACAAAGTCTAAAAACTTTCGATCTGCACACACAATACTGAAGAGGCATTTTTACTACCACATTGGTATTTGCAATTTTATTTCACAACTTTGTATAATAACTGCAGAACTCAATGTAGTTCAGGGGCCCCACCTCAAAGAAGAAATCCATGAATGAGATTACATATTTTAGGGGTACAATGATTAAAAGAAGAAATTTGAAAAATGGTTCATTATTTGAATTGATAAAATTAACAATCTCTAGTATAGAAGTTTATTTTTAGCTTTAAGACATCTTGATTGAAGCTCATGACAGGATATAACTGTCTCCCCCTTTGGGTTAACCAATCAAAACTAAATTCAAAAATTTGAATCAGCTGACCCAGTGCTCAGGGAGTTAACCTTTGCATGCATGAGTCAAGTGGACTTAACAAGTCCACTTTATTTACAAAATTGTCAAAAGCTCCACAATTAATAACTGCTATGGCGCATATTTGGATTCAGCATGATAAATGCATTAATGAGTACCAACTACCTAGTCTTTGATTACTAATTCCTGAGATTTCTCCCAAAATTTCGGAAAAGGGGGGGGGATGTAGAAAATTCACCAACATATCCTCAGCGTCAACAATATTAGAGAAATGCAATGGAATGCATAAATGAAATGCCATTAAAAAAATCCATTAACTTTATTTAATGCAAAGATAAAAATTTAATAGGGCAGTGCAAAACTGAGAATAATTCTAAACGAGCTTGACCTTCACAAAGTGAAACAGATTAAATTCTTGTTTCATTTTATTATCTAAAATACACACATCCTACATTGACATAGCACTTAGGATACAGCACACATACCCCTCTCTACTGGACAGGCTAAGTTACGGGGGAGGTTAATTGATTTTAAGGACTAAATTTGGCCAGGTAATGTATTCCATGCACGTAATTCCCCCTCTGCAAACATGCTGGCTATCCACATCGTAGGAGCTATGAGCATTGCCTATAATGAGCTGTTAATAATCAACTTTGTCAATTTTCTCTGCTCAGCCGAAAGAACACCAGCCATTTAATTTGGTCATCACTCTCAGGTGCCAACAGCCTATCTCTACGGTGGCAAGTTAGAATGTGTAAAGTCAATAAGTATAGGCCACTGAGTCTTGATGGTTTTATAATCTTAAACGTGCTTCGGGGCATTAAAAAAGAATGTCAAAAATAACACGAGAAATAGCATTCACCTACAATAACATTTTACATATCACCCTATAACATAGGCAGTCTCCATATAAGGTCAAGATAGCATAACTCTGAGTATATACGTAGCAAGTGACATACGCAATGGAATAAACCGCTGGGGTGAAGAAAACCTTAAAGAATACATACCACTTGGAAATCGAGTGCCTCATCACAAAAATTGCCTATTTTGGTGAAATGAACTTGGTTTTTGGTAGATTTTAATTCCCGTTTAATATGAAGCTCCAATTATCACTCAGGAGCCCAATAGTTTATTTATTTAATTAACTGGTTGGTATAGGGCTGTGCATTGAATAATCACCTTTCTCATTTCTATGTCAACTTGGTTTTTAAAAGTAAAAGAAAGGGAATGCACAATTTTAGATAGACTTAAACAGGGAGTTGCCACCCCCTGTGATTTTCGTACGGCTCCGATTTCTATAAATTTTGGCACCACAGTAATCTAAGAGTTTCTTCTTCCATTGGTATCAAAGTAGGTACCAACATTCCCATTATGATGTCACTATGATTTCATGTTTGGAAAGTATGAAAATACTGTATATTATGTGTAAAATTGATATTTTGTCAATTTTACTGACTTTAAAAAAACATTTATCACTAAAACCTTAAGAGTAGATAAAAGTAGTCCTTTCCATCAAGTAGAGCCAAATCCCGTGTGAAAATCGGATATTCCTAAGTTTTTGTGAAAAAATATTTTCCTATTCTACACTGTGATACTTTAAAAATTGACAGGTTCTGACATACGAACTTTATGACATCATTTGACACACCTCTAGGTATGTTTTAAGGTACTCATTTTGGTATTATGGAAAGAGGAGGACAATATCTATCCATTAGTACCAAAATCACGTGTCTGTGATATTCTGTTTGTACTGCAACTGTTTGGTACTTTTCCCCAGAGGGAGGGGTTGGTTGCCCCCCCATCCATCACTTTTGGGATGCACCCGTATCTTACCCATACCCTAGTAGATGTTGTTTTTTGCATGAAAAAAGCATAAAATGTCAATTGACAATTACATTAATAATTTGGCACAAAAAAGCGGTTTTAACAAGGCCAAAAAAAATGAAAGGGGGATGGCAAGCTGGTAGACAAGGTTTAATCACCTCAGAAGACACAATTTTGTGTCCAATCTATTTTTTGAAAAAGGGATATAATATTTTTAAAGGTGCCACGAGAGATTTCAAGTCATCCATATTTTTGCTGTGATATGTAGTGATTCCATAAGATTAGACCATTCATAGGGATTCTGCTTGCTTTTTATTTGAGTACCGAATAACTTATATGAACTAAAGGTGATTTTTTATATTTTTGATAGAGCGTTTTACAACTGCAAAAATCAGAATTTTCACATTTTTAGGGTCACCGTTGTTTTTGAATCTCTGGCTGCACCTTTAAATTTTACAAGGTCAATGTATCATAAAAAAAGTGTACAGGGTGAGTCCAAAAATAACTTGACCCTATTGTGTCCGCCATTTTGAATTTCAGCAACAATATCTAACATAGTGGTATCATCTGACACTTCTTTATTAATCTGTATTTACTGCAAAGATCTTCACATCGGTTAGTAGAGACCGAGTTACAGTCGTTTGAATCAGTAGTCGGTTTTTCTCTCTGTCCACGATTCACTAAAATGAACGGCGCCGTGCATCAAAGGGGAATCCGTGGGATAGGGAGAAAAGCGGACCACTTGATTTTTTCAAAAGAACTGTACTCGCCTATCTTACCGACTGGAATTCGTTTGCAGTCAATTAAAAGCTAATTAAATAGCTTTTCGATATCCACATATGTTTATATACAGTTAGGTCAGTCAGGGGTCCCTTTGGAGGGCCTGCTACTGGTATCCTTGGTAACCATATTCTAACCGTCCCCATGGCCGGAGTTGTCGCGGCTAAACCGTCACCCCCATCGGATTTCCTGATGAGAAGGTAGCTGGTTACCCGGTAAATGAAAAAGAAGATCTACCTACACGGGCGTCAGCTCTACAGAGCTAATTGCGGCCATCTAGCACATGCTGCTTGCATGTTGGGCGTGGTTGCCCAAAGGCTAGGTCCCACCCGCCGGTGAAAACTGTGGATTGACGTCAGGAAGGGCATCCGGTCAATTATCTTTCTGCCAATAAATCCTCAGCACAAGCCATGATGCCGAGTGAGGTGTATCCGGCCACCCTCGTTCACGGGTACAAAACTCGGAAAAATAAAATTTAAAACTTTGGTATAACTATCACGAACTAACTTAAAAACTCAAAATGCGTGACACAATCCGGTTCAGTTTTTTTTTGACTCACCCCGGTATTATAAACATGGGGGGTTCAGATCCTGGTTCAGATTAGTAATTAAAGATGTTAAATTTTGAGCGTTTATATTTCACACATAATTGTCAATCCTAACAAATTACCTTTTTTTATTAATCGATCTGTGCTGTTTACTCAATTTTATACACTAAACAAATATTTCTGTACATTCTTTGAAATTTCACTCTCCACTCTGCCGATGTGTATAGCATGAAAATTAATGTAACTCACATATCTACTGCAACAAAATGTTTATATCTCCCATCTGTTTTGGAGGTTTACCAGTGTAATTGATGTTCAGATGATTCTGTGGAGAAGGGAGACTCTCTGACATCAACCATGTTTCACTTGACAGTAAGTTATAGCTAGAGTCTGTCACAAAAAGCACTAAGAGCAATGTTGCATTTTACACTTCAGGTTTAAAGACACTATCAGTGAACTACCCAATAAGAGAGAAAAGATTGAAATTTGCAGGATAGCTTAAAAGTGAAGGATATGTCAGTAGGACTCTCAACAAGGTATATTTTCTCAACTGTTTGCTGCGTATCCCAGGTCATTGGTTAATGGCTTTGTGGTGGTTGTACAGGATTTGTTCTACTAGTGTGCTGATCCGGGGCCGCGTGTACCATGATACGGACGCTCCTAACATGGCCCGCTATTGAGGCTGGGGGGATTGGGAACAGTCATGGTTTCTCACCCTACTCTTATTGACACTGACTGCGATGTCCATGTACTTGTGACGCTCTGTCGGGACCGACGGCTTAAACGTCCCCTCCGAAGGACGGGTGCTTTCATGATCCATTTGCCAATTCCAAGTGAACCATGGAGGAGGCGGTATTCTGTATTTAATCAATAGCTGGTGATAACATATCAAATCCAGAATTTATAGTACCCGAATAAATCCCAGCAAGTGCCATACCCCACCGTGATTCGAACCTGGGAATTCTGATGTTAATATGCACCAGAGGCAAACACCTAACCGCTAGGCCACGCTCTCCCACATTTCTCAACGAAATATGACAGAAAAGGAAGAAACAGCAGTTCAAAGATGCGAAACTCCATTCAATTACGTGTTGGAGTAAGTGTCCAATGACGTAATACTAAAATATTTGATTTTGTCATTATGAGGTTGGCATTTTATACTTTGCAGAGTATGTTAGGATTATACTGTTACAAAAAGGCAAAAATCTGATTTTGGATGATTTTTTTTTATTTGCTGATTGAGCAATCGCTGATAGTGCCTATCAGATTGATCTCTGTGGGGGAGGGTGCATGGGGTGGGATGGATGATGGCGAGAGGTAACTTGGTATATCAGTCTTATATTTGATCCCACCTATTGGTCCGGGTAGCCCTCTTCTGATGGTTACCCATCCTGTGGTTCTGGGAAACTTGCAATACGCAGTGGATCAAAACCTACTATGTATCTGTAAGTCTTGCATAGGATTTCAAATTAGGCTTCTATCTCTCAGATATAGTATAAGTTATGAGCCAAGCTCAGTCATTTAAAGAGAGACACATTTTGAAAAATGTGTCACTACAAATTTTTTCAAAACCCTTATTTTTGCATGGTTCAGTGCTTTTTACATGTGTTAACTGAAGTCCAAATCCACAACCTCTTACGTGTAAATTTGTGATAAACCACTCCGGATGGTCTATTGCAGACAACGTAAGGTACCAGCATTAACCAGAAGAATACACAGCATTGATTCCCTAGTACTCAGAATGTTTGACGATCCCTAGCCCTCTAGTGTATTACCATATAGGCCAACAATGCAGAAATCTTGGCATCATAAAATGACTTCTGTGTGCTAAAATGTGTTTTTTGTTCTTCTTAGGGTCTTAGTCCCTGTTGGAATGGCTTGTTTCTGGGTGGGGGTTGTGACACCCCATGAACACCTAGGTGAAATGTCAACCGTGCTAGCATGGTCAACCATGGTCAACCATGGTCAAAACATGTCTGACCATGGTTGCCTATGGTACCAGCAGGGATGATCCAATCCATGGGGCTTGACCATGGTCAACCGTAGTTACCATGGTCCCCATGGTATACCTGGTCGACCGTGCTTTAGCATGGCTGAACATGTCAGCCATGTTCATCACCGTTACTGACATGTTACCATGGTACCTTCAGATACCTGTTCGTCCCTGCTTTAGCATGGCTGACCATTGTCAGCCATGGTCATCACCTTGTGGGCCATGGTTGACCAAGGTCACTTCAAGTATACCATGGTCAACCATGTTTATCACCTCATTTGACCATGGTTGACCATGGTCACTTCAGTGCACTTGTGACTGACCATGGTCACTAACCCAGAAACTCAAGTCTGATCATGGTTGAACAAGGTAGTCCCATGGCTGACCATGGTTGACCATGGTCACTTCAAGTAGCCCATGTCTGACCATGGTCACTAAATTAGGAATCTGGTTATTGTCTAGCCATGGTTGACATGACACTTAGTGGCTGTATTGTCTGACCATGGTTGACCATGGTCACTTCAAGTAGCATGTGTCTGACCATGGTCACTGCATTAGGAAATTGACATGTATGACCATGGTCACTACAAGTGTCCTATGGCCCAAGAATTGTGAGAAAAAAATATTCAAAATCATGCAGAGCTTTAGGTTTATTAGGAGATCCATGGAGTAATGATAATAATTGTGATGTGATCTGGGAAAACCCGCCACATGTCGCACAGGACAGTTTGGAAAAAGTAAAGAAATAACCTTAAAATCTGTTATGTTGTACTTTATTTTTTGTCAGATTGTATACAGCATAACTTTTGATATGTGTATCATAGAAAAAAGAAGTAAAAAGTTATGGAAACTTTATATTTCAAACTTTGCAATGATAGTCAAAACTCAGAATATAAATTTTTCACCATGTGGCGGGTTTTCCCAGATCGCATCACAATTACACTTGTCCACTACTATATTCAGCTCTGAAGAAGAACTAAGAGAAGTCATGGGTTGAATGGTGGCCACAATTAACAGCATAATGGAATTGGTTAAAATTTATGGCATTACGTGGTTTTGGGGTTCCCGACCAAAGTGAATCTGTACATTCTACTCCCACAATGCACTGATGATGTACGCATAGATATGTGCCACACAATTCTTGTCCATGGTTGACTACGGTCAGCGATGATCAGCCATGGTGGCTTGACCATGGTCAACTGTGGTTACCATGGTCCCCATTGTATACCATGGTCGACCATGCTTTAGCATGGCTGAGCATTGTCAGCGATGGTCATTATGATTGACCATGATCATTTCAGTGCAATTGTTTTCACTGCGATACAGAGATTCCCTGAGGTTTTTCAGGATTTTTTTACCACTGTGAGGCTCTGTGACGTAGGTCACCATTTTCTTGAGTCTTTACTTCGTGTGTTTTTACCGTTTGAACTTTTTTTTACATTGATATATTTATTTGCCCTAGTTATCAAGCAAGATAGATCTCATTGGTAAGTCTTCATCTTGTAGTACAAAGGTCCCCGTTTCAATTCCCCTGGCCAGGTATTGATTTTCGTCCTATCGATAATGACCTAAACATAATACTAGGAACTATACTAGTGTATAAAATGTGTAAACCATAGGGATGTGTATTTTTTTTTACATGTTTTGGAAAAAGACACCTTGTCATCCATGTTGATCCATGGACAATTTTGACCTGGTCGACCAGGTTAAACTTATCATATTGAACATGGTTGAGACCATGGTTACCCATGAGTTGAAAAATTGCACGCCACGGTCAACCATGGTCAAAAACAACCCAAAGTGAACCAATGTCAAACCACGTCAAAATCTGCATGTTTGACATGGTTAACCATGGTTACACATGGTCATATTAACATGGTTGACCAGTTTTTGAAAAATAGCACCACTGCCAACCATGGTCAAACAGGCGATTTTGACCATGGTTTGACCATGGTCAACTTGGACTGGATTTTTTTGACCATGTTTTGGCCATGGCGTGCCATTTCCATTCTTCCAAACATGGCTAACCCTGGTTTGACCGTGGGCAAAAACCCATGTTGAACCATGGTTAACCATGGTTTAACCATTCTTTTTCTCCTAGGCAAGATTTTGTCGGTAAAAATTTGTCAACAAGATGGGGTATAATGTCGGCAATTGAAATTTTTGAGGGGCGAATTTTTGTTTGATGTTGCAGAGCAGGAATGACGGGAATGAAGTTTTATGGCATCGCTCCCTGTGAAATTCCTTAACCCTAACACGGACCGGGTAGTTTTGCCGCCCGACGGCCCTGATGCATTTAAAAGCATTTTCAATTTTTGGTTTAAAAAAAAAACGCGTGTTTTTTTGTTTTTTGCAATTTTGCATTTGAATGCATCTCGGACGTTTTTACCGGCACAAGAATAAGTAACGTAAAGTCACTAACGGCCGAGATGCAACGAATAGCATCGCGTCATTTCCGGGAAGACGTCCCAATGCAATGCAAAAGCCACACGCGTCCATTGTCCGGAAACGTCCCAGATGCATCAAAAGCATGTTCATTCTCGGAAGACGTCCCAATGCATTCAAAGCAGCCCGTCCTTTTCCAGGAAGACGTCCCAGAGGCAATGAAAAGCATCCGCATCATTTCCGGAAGACTCCCAGATGCATTTAAAAGCATCGCCTCATTTCCGGGAAGACGCCCAATCAATTAACAGCATTGGCCTCCGCGGGGAAACTGTCCCGAGATGCAATAAAGCATTGGCACCTTCTGCGGGGAAAAACGGCCGAGATGCAATTAAGTAACCAAACTGTGTCCCCAGAGCGGAACACGTCCCAAATATCATTTTAGAAGCATTTAAAATGTAATAAGCAAATTGAATTCTAAAAAATTCTATTTGGTCAACGTCGAAATAGAGGATTCACAAGGCTATATAGGTAAAAATGTTTACGCGTAAGTTGAAATTTAAGCTCCCCGCACAATTTCGCAGTGGTTTCACGCAAGGCCTATAGGTTAACACGTGAGGAAATCTTTGCGTAAGGTAAGAATCACGCAAGGCCTATATGAAAAAGCACTGCCGTACCAGGTTACTTAAATGCTAAGGCCCTTTGGTGAAATTTGAGGGTTAAAAACATTCCCAAATTAAGAGATGTGTTATGGTTGCTTTGCCGTTCGTTTTTTTAAACAACGCTAGCCTGGCCGGCTACGTTAAAAATAGCTACGCTTTGTAAAGGGCGAAGAAGGAGGAAGGGCGCAAATTGGGAGGGCAGGAGACCCCGTTGGCGGGGTGGAGATAGCCTTTTCCATTTTTAGACTATTTTTCAAACCCTCAAATTTACACAACCAAAGCTTAGCATTTAATAGCCGGCCACGGCGGCCGGCCCGTAATGCTAACTTTGGTGTCACGTTTTGAGGGTTAAATCCAGTGCTACAAATGAGACCGTTGGGTTGTTTTTTGATGGCTTCCTTACACACAAAATACGCACCCTAACGTATTCCAAAGGTCGAGGTCCGCTTCCTTGGTCTTTAGCGGTACGTGGGTGTTCTGTTTGATCCAGGGCCGCTCGGCCCTTACCAGTATTTGTCAGCTGCATATTGTTAGTGCACTTTGCGGCAACATTTTGTTACGCAACAGATCCGGTGTTTTTCCCACTAGTGGGTGATTTTACCGGGAGCGGCTCTTCGCTGGAGAGAGCTAAAAATGGACAAATGCCGTATGCGAAATCTGGATTTTGATTCTAGGGGACGCTTTCGGTAGCGGTACATTGGTGGTGTACAAAAAGGTAGCGTGCGCAGAGGGTAAAAACGCCGGCTTTATTGGCCTGTAGCCTGGTTCGGGCCAGAACGTATCTATATAAGAGGGTCCCCGAGCCAGCCCACCACTACAGGCCGCTTTTCTGCGTGGGCATCCAAACGGTCCGCTCTGGACTGTTGTCATTTTTCACCCACGTGTACCTATTGGATCCTTGGGATCTCTTGGTAAAGAGCAGGACCGGGTCATGATCCCGTCTTACCGTAATTCGCTCTCGTGAATCGCTTACATCAGACACACCACCCTCATATATACGTCTGGTCCTGAGACAGGCCTCAGCCACGACAGGCGGGTTTTTCTGGCGTGGGCAGTACAAGCCGTCCGCTCATTGTTCACCTAGTGTACCAATTGGATCTAGGGTGATCTTTCACGTCAGACACACCATCCCTCTTATATATATACCGTTCTGGTCCGAACCAGCCCCAGCCGCGACGGCCGGTTTTTTTTTACCTCTGCGAATGCTACATTTTTGTACCAAACCAATGTAACGGTACCGAAAGCGTCCCTAATCAAAATCCAGATTCGCATACGGCCTAGTCCATTTTGATCCTCTCAGTCGGATAGCCGCTCTCGATCAAATCACCCACTAGTGGGAAAACGCCCCGTCTGCTACATACAAAATGTTGGCGTCAGACACACTAACCTCTCTCCCCACCAACCCCTGCCTCAACGCGCGGAATATTTTTTTGTTGGGAAGCCAAGGCAGGCCACGGGCTGATGATTTTCCTCCGGAGAGGGTAGTGTATTTTGCGCCAACATTTTCTTAGCCAGCACCCCTTGTTTACAAAAATGTAACATGCGCAGAGGTCAGGAAAGCCGTCCTGTAGCAGCGTCTGGGGCCTGGTTCGGGGACCATACGTATATTATAAGAGGGGTGATTTTTGAGAGAAAAAAAAGGATAGGGTAAAGTCGCATATATTGGTTTGGAGGAGAGCGCAAGCAAAAATGCACGATTGCTTTTGAGCGCTTTTCAGACGCTTTACCACTGGAAAAAAGAGGAGGGTTTTTGGGGTTTGGGGAGATATTTTACACCCCTGAACACGAACATGTATTACTCGGACCATGCTGGTGACTGTTTTGGTAAGGCATCAGAATGGGCATTTTCCCACGAGAGAAATGGTTCCGCTAGGTAGAAGAGTTCTAACCGCCTATAGAGCGGGCAAAAACGGATTTTGAGCCCGTGTCCAAAAAAAAAAAAAAAAAAAAAATCGATGTTTTTTTGTTTTTTGTGACAAATATGATAGGGCTCCGGTAAGAGAGAGTATCAAATCCCCGCGTAAAGGGCGGGGAGAAACCCTCTCGGTATCCCGAGCTTCCTGCTGCTGGTTCCCATCCTGTCCATGGTTTTTGCGATAGGGTTTACGGTCCGGTAAGAGAGGTTCAAACCTCGTAAAAGGCGGGGAAACCCTACTCGGTATCGCGAGCCTTTGAGCCCCGGTTTGTTCCGGCCATGGTTTTGCGACAAATCTGCGGTATAACACGGACCATGATGACCGGATGAATTGTAGGATGAACCGTCTAATGTCCAGGTCGTACTCCTCGGGGAGTATGTGCCAATGGTACCATGTAATCCAGTGCTATTCCGGTTGCATGATCGAGTCTCCGGCGAGTAAACTGGGACCCCCACCTCGGGTGTGGAGGATTCTCCTGGACCCCTGTCAGAATTAAAACAAAAGATCGGACAAGTTATCCACATTATCTTGGAGCCCATCCAGAGGAAAACCAACATTAGACTTTTGGACCTTTTCTAGTATGTAGGTTTTTTTTGCGGATTTCTAATGTTTGGGTCAAATTTTTAGTAGACTTTTGATTTTGGTGACTAACCGGGGAGGTGGGGGTGTCTAATCGTAGTCCCGGTTTGTTTCGCGTGGTTTTAGGGTAGGCGTTCAGGGTTTTTAGGGTTAAAAAAAAGTAGGATTCAAATTTGCATAGCCCCTAATGATTTTTTTATTTGTTAGGGTCTTGTTGACTAGCACATGATGACTGATGTGAACTCCTGTTTATTAACAAGACAATTGACCCACTGAGAAGGAGAGGTTTGTCACTCACTTGTAGCACTGGATATTAGCTCCGCTAGTATGGCGAAACACGAATCACACTCCCACTCTAATCCCAATAGACAATGATAATGTTGAATCAGATACTGAAACTCCCAAGAAGTCCAACATCAAAACAA